>JZLH01S0000724.1:24150-43817 GCA_001188425.1 Eucidaris tribuloides
TATTTGATCTTATTTATCATTAATTTGATAATACAGAGATGAACAGCAAATTTATTCTGCATCTTAATTCTCTCTGCAAACCTTTCGTTCATTAATACAAAACACAGCATGTTTTTTTTTTTCAAAATCAGCAGACCTCTTTTCCTAAGCATGGTTAAATTTACAAATAATGGGGGCGGCTGGGGTAGGAAGAAGCGAGGAAGAGAAGAAAGGAAAAGGGAGGAACAGACTGTGCAAGTTGTGTGGTGTAAGGTGTGCAGTGCATTATGGTGATTGTTCTCGGTGTTTTGAATTGTCACACATAAGAAGGTTGTAGTATTCCAGCAGTCTTGAACATGAACGAATTAAAAATCTCTATCACGCTCATTTTTTTTGCTATTACAAACCTTTGTTATTATTGCTGTTTAAAAAAAGATCAAAAAAAAATCCCTACTTTTGCATCCAATCTATATAGTGTGTATCTAAACAAGCGTAATTCACGTTTTGAGGGATAATATTATCAACTAAATTCGTTAGAGAGATTTGTGAATATAATATCCATAAGGAATTGCCTTTTCTCAAATCATACATTTTCCAAGTTTTGGTTAGTTGATAAAAAACTGAAGACGCTGATGACTGAGTTCATGATTTAAAGATGAGAAGTAACTTCACATTTTTTTTTGCAAAATTTGCAAATCGTGTGGTATGACATTGCTCTCTTCACGGGCTTTGTATTCGGTCACGCAATACACAAATGATGCACGTGAGATATCATTGAACAGAGAAAAAAATGGTTTTAATGGACAATATACTTAGAAATCTCTATGATAAATAACGCTCTAGAGATGCATTACCAATTTTTGATACGCAATGTATACATATTTATATCCGTCATTGTAAGTTTCTTGAATTCTTGTTGGTCAGAAATATATCACTTGATCAAATATAAACACACTATTGGGTGAATCTGGGGGATAGTAGTTCAAGGCCATTGAATAGTAGATTCAAATTAGCCATTGAATAGTAAATTCAAAAGTGAATTTCCTTTTTTTTTCTTTTTTCTTTATTTTGTGTAGTTTCCCTATTAATTCGATGACGGACATAAAACAAATATGTCTTGTCCTGAGAGTCTCTGTTTGAAACTATGACGCCCTCAGTTACGTTGACTGTTACCTAGTATCCCTCGGGCCTACGCCCCTCGGGAAAATAGTATAGTCATAGTTTCACCCAGAAGCTCTCGTATCAGTACACATTTGTATAATATCATATTATTCTCTGATTAGCTTACCTAATAACATAAACGTGCCAAGTGATAACAAGAAGAACCCGACCACTCCGATAGGAGGGTGAAACGTGCCCACAGCTACCACGACCAGACATCCTACCACGATAAGAAAGAACCCCACCGCTGCGGTGAACTCCACGATACACGGGAGCCTACTGATGGGAAGCTGTCGGCTGCGATTCCGGTAGGCCAAGGTATCCAGTTGTAAGTCTCGCTGGTCGGAGGAGGGAGATGCAGTTATCTCACCACTACCATCCATGATTAATTAATTATAACGATGATAAATAGTTAAAACGCATTCTTCCGAAATCTAGATGCAGGTGATAAAAGAGGAAACAAAGTGAAATTAATACGAAAAGTTCTCCTTTGCCACATTTTTTTTTTCCGGATTCATGCAGTATAATTATTGTGTTACTTTGGTCATCATCGGTAAACACAAATGTATGATACAGACCGACAGTATGAAAACAAATAGAAATGATCAATACCCTGTCTTTATCACGGAGAAATAATTCTTGTAACAGGCACATGCCTTCCAATGTTTGTCTTCCCAACGAAATACAATGACCTTTTAAACATGACGTTACCTTAGATTTTCTAAACATTATTTCAAGAACAAGCAATACATCCCACTCATTATAATACAAACAGCGCTGCCATCATTCACGTCTCGCTATACATTATAGCCTTTCATTGACAAGTGATTCAACATGGAATCTTTAGAAGCCTATGCTTATGGTTTTGTTCTATTACGGATAGGATTAGGCAGATGTATTTTGGTCTTAATTCCACTTCCATTTTTAGTCTATTCACAGAGATTAGTAATCTTCAAACATGATACAGTTATCATGATCAAGGAGATTATGACAAACATTTACTTATAGTTTGTTACCATGCAGGAGTGATTTTAATTGGAAGAAAAACTCATGATGCAGATAAAAATTGGAAGAACTATTATTGGGACGTTACGGAAAGATTCAACGCAATGGTTAACGATATGCGTAATATAAAAAAATCACATAGTATGAGGTTAAGTTCAACATTCCTATTCATGAATTTAATAATAATTATGATAAATGAACTCATAAGTTAATTGTTATAAGACTATTAAACAAAATGGGCCTTGGACCACTTTTTGAAATAACATGATTTAACGGGAGAAGGAGGGGGATAACTGACTGTGTGTGTGTTATTTCTGTAACAAATGAAAGCACAAATATTCCTTGACATGTTATTCAATAATTATTAAAAGTATTGTGATGTTAGATCTGGTAAAGACTTTTAAAAGGGCAGAAAGGTACACTTACCGATTGTATGTATCCAGTCAGAAGTGCATGGTGTGTAATAGTTTGACACTGTGAATACCGTTGTATCGTATCGTTGTGTCATATACTAGTACATGGAATCACACATGTTATTACGTAAGAACTACCGTATGACGTTTGCAGAAATATTGATTGATTACTGCGACATCCTCGAATTTCACTTAATACAGAATATCGATTCCGTATGTGTTTGTGTATGTGTGTGTATGTGTGTGTATGTGTATGTGTGTGTGCATGTGTATGTGTGTGTGTATGTGTGTGTATGTGTATGTGTATGTGTATGTGTGTGTATGTGTGTGTGTGTGTGTTCACGTGTGTGTTCGCAGTGAAAAAAAAACAATCACAGCATTAATTGATTAATTCTAACAGTCCATTGACATTGCATTATACGCATAACATGCAAGAATGGGTTTTGTATGAAGAGGGCATCGTTTTCCTTCAACTATGTAACATGTGCCTGTACACACATTTCAAACAACTAGAGAATAGACAAAGAGTTTGTGAGTCTATATGGTAAAATGTAATGAAATATAAACGCACTTTATGAAAGACATCGATTGCCATTAAAAGCACATACTGAATTGAATTAATTAATGTTACAACTTATTAATACATTTAGCCATATATTTACTTCAAAATATGCTCTGTTTCCAGAAAATTCATTCTCATCAACAAAAATTGCACCATATGGGCCATTTTGTGACTTTTGGGGATAAAATCACATTTTTTATGATTTTAGTCAAAATCAGATTTTAATCTGGAAATTAGTTCTGACAAGCCTATAAAATTTACTATAGGCCTAGCCTGAGCATAAAATGCATCAACCCATAATACCCTCATTTTGGCCTCATGGGCCAATTTGGGGAGGGGGCATAACTATTTTTTTATATTTTCTGGTAAAATATTAGATTTTTAAAAGGAAAATTATGCATGTAACTGTAGACAGGCTTATATTGTGTACAAACGCTGTCCAAGTATGTGCTGAATTTAAAAGTGATCAACCCAACTTACTGCATTTCGACTAGCCTATTTGGCCGCTTTGTTTGAAAATGCCACTTTTTAATCATTGGTCAAAATTAATAAATTAAATCATAACATTTAATGACCAGAGAAATTTGAATGAACGCAAGGAAGGGTGGGTATGCCTCCACACTCCCACCCAGTTTGATTTAACTTAAACCTGAATTGCCTTGTGCATCTATGTATCTGATCAGAAATTTTCAAATCACGATGGTAATGAGCTCAAATCAGACACACAAGGCCCTATAACCTTTGACCTATGACCTTTCAACTCCAATATCTAATCAGTTTATTGTTCTCATAGTAGATACTTGATCAAAGTTTGATTCAAATCTGATAAAGAGTTCCCAAGTTATCATGATAACAAGACCAAATTAGACATGTATGACCCCTTGTGACCTTTGACCTCTCTACTCCTAAATCTAACCAGTTCACTGTCACGCCATAATTACATTTTTGATCTAGGTCTCATTAATTGGATCACCAGTTCTTAAATTATCGCGGTAACGAGAATGGACAATGTACAAACGGATGGACGGACAGACATACAAACGGACGGAAACCGGACAGACAACCCCAAAATATGATGCTCCGGCACCTTTGGTGTAAAGGCATAATAAGCAATAAAATTGCACTCTGTACAATTCTAACGGTACATCGCAAACTGTTGACAGAAATTTGTTGACGTACGGTACAACCGCAAGGCGTTTATAGCAATATCTACCTTACCAGCAACAAACCAAATGACTGACTGATATAAATTTGTCTGATTAAGATTTCAGTGCAAGGTGGTGCCCGGCTGACAGAAGGGCGTTAGCAAATGCTCTAAAGGGCGTTAACAGTAAATTGCCTCTAATTTGAAATCCATAGGCTTATTCCATATTTTCGCCTTACGTACTGATAGAAGGATCTAAAAGATCACAATACTTTGATTTCATGTAAAATAAGCCAATATTTGTCACGTTACAAGCAATTTACTGTAACGCCCTACTGCCAAAGGCATTTGCTAACGCCCTTCTGCCAGCCGGGCGACGATTTTGAGATGCTTCAGTGTGTGTCATAAGAAAAGCTGGCAGTTTTGCATAAGTTCAATCACGAATACGGCATGAATCTTTGGCATTGTTACTTTGCAGATTAACTTTTTTTCTTCCAATATTAATGTATTCATTTAAAAACACATTATGCAGCCACATGAATTGGGAAAGATGGCCCTCGGTCAGAATTATCTAGTTAATCTTTTTCTTTCCCCGGCGTTCATGTGGCTGTTTTCAATAATTTCAAAATTATCCATTATAATTTGATGATGCTTATATTCTTATACATTTTTTATGAATTTTTCATTTGCAGAATGAATGATAATAATATAATAAAATAATAATAATAATAATAATAATAAGTAATAATATAATGAATAAATAATAATGATTAATATTATAATAATAATAATAATATATCAATAATAATAAAAATATATATAAATCAATAATATATATATAATAATTAATATATAATAATAATACACATAATAATAATAAGATATATAATATATAAATAAGATAATAAGTAATAATCAATAATAATAATAAATAAGATAATTAATAATAAGAATAAATAATATAATATAAATAATAATAATAATAATAATAATAATAATAATAAATAATAAATAATAATGATAATAATTAATAAATGATAATAATAATGAATAATAATAATAATAATAATATAATAATAATAATAATAATAATAATAATAAAACTAATAATAATATACGATAAGAACAATACAATAATAATAATATATTATTTAATATAATAATAATAATAATAAAATAATAAGTAATAATAATGATTATGGATTAGTGTCACATTCCAAGTACGCCCTTATAAGTCCTCCGTGTTGGATCATTTGACTTGCGGTATTTGGATCTGACGTGACAATGATGAATGGACTGACACGCCCTGGTGCGAACGAGTATGCTTTATTTCCTCGCTTTGCTTGCGACTTCCAGCTTCAGTTGTTTGTTTGTGTTTGTTGTGTGTGTGTTTGTGTGTGTGTGTGTGTGTGGTGTGTGTGTTGTGCTGTGTGTGGTGTGTGTGTGTGTGTGTGTGTGTGTGTGTGTGTGTGTGTGTGTGTGTGTGTGTGTGTGTGTGTGTGTGTGTGTGTGTGTGTGTGTGTGTGTGTGTGTGTGTGTGTGTGTGTGTGTGTGTGTGTGTGTGTGCTTGTGTTGGGGGCGTATGATGAACGTTACGAAAGCAGTATAACCAACTTTGAAATATATGCGTGTAGAAATTACATGCACTGTTTTATATTGTATATTTATGCGAGAAATAAAGATGAAGACAAAAACAACATGACTCTGACACACCATTCTTCAAGAAATATTCCAGACGTTTATTTGGTGCATCTGAATAAACTAATACATATAAAATGATATAGTTATTGTAATATTAATTTACAATATACAACCATCTTAAGCGACCATATACCGTAAACACAACAAAAGTAGCTACCCCCCTTTAAAAAAAAAGTACCATAACTTTTCAAAGAAACGGTTTTGAGCAAACCAATTTGACAAGGGTGTTTCTGCACTGATTGACTAACATCTGTGTGAAAATGTGATTGATCTGTCAAGTCATGCATGAGTGAATACGTATTAAAAATGTCACTTTTCAAAAGTCACAAGGATCATTTTAATTATGTTAATCAACTATCGTTTGACCCCCTTTCATCTCTTTTGGCACTTTTCGCATATTTTACTCTTCAGTGAGCTCAATTTAAAAATGTCTATACTTCCACAATTTTGAAGTGTCAAAAGTTTATTGAAAAAATGTGAAATCCGATATTTTTCAGCAAAATGTATCTTTACATGTTGTACGAATATAAGAGGTTGCAACCATGTCATGGTTTAGTGAGCACACTTTAATAATGCAAACCCCCCATTGTTTACCAATATTTTGGCATAAGATATTACTTCTGTGACTTTTGAAAAGTGGCATTTTTGCCATTAATGCATGCTCAATCATGCATGACTTGACTGATTAATCTGATGTCCACACAGAGGTTAAAACTTATTTCTTCAAAAAATAAAGGTAGTTTGAAAAAGAGGGTAATTACTTCCA
The DNA here is from genome assembly GCA_001188425.1 of Eucidaris tribuloides. Lineage (NCBI taxonomy): Eukaryota > Metazoa > Echinodermata > Echinoidea > Cidaroida > Cidaridae > Eucidaris > Eucidaris tribuloides. Next base: position 30,882 of record JZLH01S0000724.1, read on the forward strand.
TTTTTTGTGTGTATAATTCCCAACATAAATGGCAGGACGGGCAATAATACATTTAGAATATCATCCGATAGTACTGATTAAGATTTTTACAAAAATATATTTCTCCAGATCAGAAAAATTAATGAACAACGACACCCCAATACTAACATTTGCCCGTTTAAAGTAAAATATTAATATACAACATTTAATAGCACCGAATACAAAAGTATTTGGGCGATGTAAGAATTATCACAACACTTGTGCCACCCATCGCAGTTCTTAGATCTACTGGGTGAGGCCCGGTAGCCAGTCACTTCTCCGTTACCTGGCAATCAATTCTGGGGACATGCCCATTCAGTATATAATTCACAGGAGCTCTAGCATTGAAGCTACCAGGCCCATACAAGTGGCCAATGAGAATGATGGGTGGTTACAAGATATACATATAGTATTACGATTATAATAATAAACGAAATTATTGGAAAAGGTGAGCGATTTGATTGTGTCCAGAGAAGGGGCTTCACGAATGTGGAAAGGGTGCTGGTTCCAAAGCACAGGAGCAAAAACAGAGAAGGCACCATCGCCATATTGGTCATAGTTTAAGGTCTGGGACACAATTGAAGATGAGCAATGGAAGAGGAACGGAGACGTCTGGTAAAAAAAAAAGATGTTGAAGTGGAACGGAGGGATAAAAGGACCTGAATATACGAAGGATCTATATCCCTGCAATTACTTCCCTTTGAACGCAGTCATTTTCACCAGCTTCCGAAAATGTCCACAATCATTTCTTCTCAAGAAAATTAACTGTATAATTGGGTATCTCTTGCTAGCTGGATCAAATGTGAGTATAAGATGGTAATGTCTGGAAGTCAATGACGCTCAATTTAATGTAATTCATTCATTCATTCTTTCTTTTTCTTTCTTTCTTTCTTTCTTTCTTTCTTTCTTTCTTTCTTTCTTCCTTCCTTTCTTTCTTTTATAAAATTAATACATGTATTAGATTATGTAGGTAAAAACTAAAATTACATTATTTTCATTCAATGCAATATGAATACATTTTTGAAAACATTTGAGGTATAATAGGCAAATACATAGCACATACACAATTATACATAGAATAAATACATACGTTTAGAATACATACAATTTCAGTAATTCATATCATTCATTAAAACATGCGACCTATGGAAAGGGATTATTGCATTGCTAATTCATTTCATTTGATTTATTTTCTGCATTTCAGTATGATACATAAAATATATATATGATAATATATGATAATATAAAATGACATGAATATACTTCAAAGTATTGTCAAATTATACAATGTATAATGTATTAATTTGGTTAAATATTAATAATCAGAAAGATCAGACTCTGATCTTTCTGATGAGGTATAATTCAGATTACCTTGACACCTTATTAACCCTTTGGATGCTATAATATAAAATATAGTCGAAAATCTCGAGGTCCCCCCAAGATTATTCATCAATTAATTTAAAAATCATTAATTAATAAATTCATTTAAAAGAAGACACAAAGCCATTCTTTTGCAAAAATATTCTCAGTGATGTATTTATTCACTTGCAGGTTACATAAGCTTTTAAGGCACTTGTCGTTGTTATTGTTATTGTTATTGCTGTTGCTTGTCTTTGTCTTTTGAAATTTAATATACGTATTAGGAGCAGGCATTTCATAAGGCTTTATACTGCTCTTTCAGCCAACTCCTCATTCTCATTACTTTTTGTACATCTGTGCCTAGTTTAAGTTTTGTTCATGTAAAGTTTTAATTGTATATTGTATATTTTTACATTTTTGTTTTTAATGATAAATGAAATAAACGAATCTGAATCTGAAACTAAAGATATTCAGAATCTGTCATTAGTGTGATGTGACCTTTGGGCATAAAGCTTTCAAATAAAAAAAAATCGCCAAAACTAAACTTGCGCTTTAAAAGGCGTTGTCTATTATAAATTAGGCTTTTAATATTTCAAACACTCTTGATGTTAAAGATATAAATGCCGTTATGGAGTTAATTTCTTTCCGTGTTACACACGACTAGGGTGTTATAATTACACGGTTTTCTTGTTATCTGTATTTGACAACACCCCAGGAAAACAAGGAAAGCCTTCATAATTTTTATTCTCAGAATGGAACAATAAAATGCGGACAAAGTAGTGGACAAACAACTGCACTGCAAAAACTGGGGTGTTAAATTTAACCCCAAGGGTGATGCAAACAGAGGCGTCGTCCTTGGGGGGGGGGGGGCAGCGGGGCGACCGCCCCCCATGAAATATTGGGGGGGGGGGAAACATATCGATTTGCCCCCCCCCCCAATATTTTGACAACTTGAAAATTTCATAATATGAAATACAAGGATATGTTTAAAAAACATTGGAAAGCACTAAAAACCATTAAACTTAGCATAAAAATACCATCAAATATACGAAATTGTCAATTCTTCGGAGCGCTTTGCGCGCAAAACGTTGTATCGCGCCGAAAATTTTTGACATTTTTTTCACTTTTGACCCCCCCCCCTCCCCAATCCGAAAAACGGATCGATGCCCCTGGATGCAATATATAAAAACTGGAAAAGTGTTGATTTTTCAACACCCTCGGTGTTAAGGCCACTGCTCGTGGTGTTTGCAATAATTAGTTTGGCGTTAAATTAACACCCGTGGTGTTAGAATTTACACCACGTCTGGTATTCATATTGTGCAACACCATGGGTATTACATTTAACACCCCAGTTTTTGCAGTTTATGTTCGATGTCCAAAATCAACTAGTTTGAGAGGATTTAACGTCTGCCCTGCTTGCCCAAATTTTATTGCGTCATTTTAGGACGGGGGTGGGGCTATCTCGGTCTCCTGGGAAACGCCTGAGGTAGCGTCATGATAGGAAGGGGGTGGGGCCATCTCGGTCTCTGCTAAAATGCTCAGGTTACAGTCATTATAAGATGGGGGTGGGGCTATCTCGGTCTCCGCGGAAACGCCCAAGTTATCGCCGGTCAGTGAAATGTTGCTAGCCGGGAGTGCTTCGGGGGATAGGCTCGCTGGAGGACTGCTTACATTTTCACTGTGGGCTATCCTGCCCAATGGAATTGTTTGTACGATGTTGACGCCAGTTGTAAATCTGTCCGTTGAAGATGCTGTTGGTCGATGCATGAATACTACTCCCCCTGATGGAGGGTACTGAAGTTCATTCGCAGGCCGGATAACGGTCCGAGCTGCGCGCTTGACTGCCCTTGCACGTTTCACTTGTGCCGTCAGTCTGCATGCCAAGCCACTGCAAATAATCACAATCGTAACTTTCAAATTAGATAAATCTTAAATTATGGTAAAATGAAATATTAATAATGATAACAATATTATTAATAATAATAATTTTAATAACAGGTCATTTCTTATAAACCGGTTTATCTAGTTGCAAACTACTCAGATTGTTTGCTGCTCTCTCCAGAATAGTATAAAACAATACATTTTTATCTTTATCTCAGAGGAGGGGATAGACTTACGAAAAATCCCCACCTGCACCTTTTCTTGAATTTAAAAATATATTACTTGGTGATAAATCAGGTTTAGCCCGATGAAAATTTAATTAAGATATACTTTCCCCATTATGGAGAGCTTGCAAGCAAAAGGCGCTAAACCCACTTTCGTGAAAAACAATTTATTAGCATCAGAACATTGGCCAACCACTTGGCTTAATTTAGTGCTAAATTGCACAGACAATGCCCAACATTGTGTGTTTCAGCTTCATTTTCCCATAGGCGCGTGTACTTCAGAGAAGAAGCGCCCTTTACTCCAAATTCATCAAAGTGGATTTAGCGCCTTTTGTTTGAAAGCTCTTCATGTCTCTAAGCCTGAGATATTTCATAAGATAGTCCCCAGGAGGGTTAATTACCTTTCTTATACCAAACCTAATTTTCATTAATAATGTTTCAATCGTAGAGATCTTTCTTAAATATTTTACAACATGAAATATGAAACAACTTACATAAACACCGCCAGCAGTAGGGCTATCAAAGGACTTGCGTAAAGAATAGGAAGCACTATCGCATTATAGCCTGAAAGGTAAATAAACACAACAAAGAAGTAACTACCCCCTTTTCAAACTATCATAACTTTTTAACGAAATAAGTTTCAGCAAAATAATTTGGCTGGAGTATTTCTACACTCATTGACTAACTTATATGTAAAACTGTAATTGATCCGTCAAGGTATGCATGAGTGAGCATGCATTAAAGGCAAAATGTCATTGTTCAAAAGTCACAAGGGTCATTTTGGGGAATTTGTGATGCGGGATTTTGACAAATGCTGTTTCTGGTGAATAATTAAGCGCTATTTATGTTAATCATCTATCGTTTGACCCCCTTACACCTCTCCTTTCACTTTTCGCATAGTTTATGTTTCAATGAGCTCAATTTAAAAATTTGCATCTTTCTCAATTTCAAAATTGTAAAATCCATCAAGTTTATTGAAAAAATTGAAATCCGGTATTTTTCAGCAAAATGGATCTTAATTACATGCTGTACGAACATAAGAGGTTGTAATCATGTCATGGTTGAGTGAGCACACTTTATGAACAAAGCAATAAATGCCATTATTTGCCATTATTTTGGCATAAGAGATGACTCCTGTGACTTTTACAAAGTAACATTTTTGCCTTAAATGCATGCTCACTCATGCATGGCTTGACGGATCAATCACATTTTCACAAAGAAGTTAGTCGAGAAATGTAAAAATACTCCCAATGAATTATTTTGCTGAAATCTACTTCGTTAAAAAGTTATGGCAGTTTGAAAAAGCGGGTAGTTATTATCATTATTATTATTTTTTTTTTTTACAAAATAAGTGTTAATGATAAAGAGAGGTCATTACAAAACCTAGCCCATATAGGACCAGATCAGGCCTTGTGGTTCCCGATTCACCAAGTGGCATTACGGATAGGGAATACTCCCATAAAAGAAAGAAAATAATCATTTAACCACATGCATACTTTTAAACCTAGTTTGTCTGTTTTACTCTAAAAGTTTCGTTTCAGTTCTTGGGTTGGTGCAACGTAGGTGCTATAATAGGATACTTCTGGATTTAGGTTGCCAAATAGGAAGAGAATATCGATTTCTATGCAAGTTTGGAATACAAGAGAAGGCCATAGAATAGACATAATTTATGAGAGTAGAAATTACCTATTTACCGAACAGGGGCTTTATTTACTGGCATTGGGAGTTCCCTCTTTTCCTGGATTGGTACGGATACAATTACCGCGACTATTCAACTGTAGAAGGACTGTCATTATGCGAGATTCTGTATAAAGATGATATTTTTATGACAGGCAACTCAAATGACCAACATCGGTGACGAGTGTTATAAAGGCAAACGTGCTTGGATAAGGAGAAACTGCTCGAGTTTGAATTTAAAAAAAAAGACTGAAGGTCAACGATAATATCATGGCACAACAATGTAGAAAGGATGTACAAAATGGAGCAAGCAAACGTTTGCCAGACGTTGTATTTCAGTGTTTTGTGAATGAAGCACATTAACGAGTGCAGATCTACAAATCATAAGTTTTGCCAATAATGAGATGAAAGTACAATCAGATTTCAATGGGGGTCGAATGATTTGTACATCTGATTGATTACATGATTCTGAACTTACGGGTCTTTATGGTGACAATCGCAATTAATGGTAAAACTCGTACATGCGAACGGTTTCCTCATATTTCCTTCTTTTGCATTTAATTGGCAATACACATTATGCGAGAAAAAAAATCCCTCGTGTCGCCAAAAATGTCAAATGCTCACGAACGCCAAAAAATGTTTGTCTTAGTTCTAAATCGAATGGGAGGGCTTGTTTTTATCTACTAAGTACTGGCATTTTTTTTATTAAAATGTAAGATAAAGCACAAAAGAAAAATGGTTTCCGAGCTACAAAATCACATAGAATGGTTTTAAATGTTATTTTAGGTTTGGGGCTAAATTTCATTTTTTTTTTGCTAACTTAAGTGTATACCTCCAGTCTATGAGTATTGTCTATGGGTTAGGTTTAAGGGTTGCGTTAGGTTTGGGTTAAATTTAGGTTTAGGTAGGGTAAGAATGAGGTAAGGGTTAGGGTTGGGTGAGGATAAGGGTTGTTCATATATGGCATGCCATAGACAATACTTGGAGTCTACGCTGAAGATGGCAACGTAAATAATTAAGTCCACTAACCCCCCCCCCAAAAAAAAAAACAAAACAAACAAACAAACAAACAAACAAAAAACAAATAATAAATAATAATAATAAGCAAATAAATAAATAAAATAAATAAATAAATAAATAAATAAAAAATAAAAAATAAAGTAATGAAGAAATCATTCCCGCAAAATATCAAGATTATGTGTCATGAACTTAGTACCACCTTAAAGATTGGGTTATTGATTTGCAGGGATGTGCAAGTCCATTACTTCCCTTCATTATCAATACCAAACGGTAGTTTAGTATACAAATGGCTGTGTTGAAAGTCTGAGATCCATACGTCATGAATTTGTTGTTAATGAGAAAAACTAATAACGACATGTTAACAGAATGTTGTTCTTTCTGTGAGTTTTCAATTTGCTCAACTGCCAATTGCGGTTACTGTGCACCGTAGCAAGACGAGCGCAGCCTCTGATTGGCTAACGGATATCGCCTAGCGCGACCTTAATTGGCTAACGGCTGATCGACCATTTTGGTACAGGCACGTGCACGTTTGACGTCGCGCGGATTTTTAAATTTGCTCCTGAGCAAATGGAAAAAGGATGAAGTTTAACCGTCCATATTTTTCACCAAACTCAATAATTTCCCCAAGTCTATGAGAGGTGTTTATTTATATTAACTTCACATTGGATATGATTTCAGCTGATTTGATCATTATAAGATGTTTTTTGATGTGCAAATCAATAACCCATCTTTAAATTTACGAATCTGCATTTACCTGCTCCTGACGGACTTCGTGTACAACTAGGAGGGGATCCACTCCATGTGTATATCTGTAAATGAGACAAGTACTGGCAAGTTGTGGATGAGCTGCCATTCAGTGTGTACCCGGAGAGACAAGAATACCGCACTGTGCTTCCCACGGTGTAATCAGATCCTGATTGAAGAGCGTAGCTGACGTTAGGTGGCGTGCTACACCGTCCAGCTGGGAAACATAATTTCAATGTGCAAGTTAAATATTTTCTTATATGTTAGTATTGCAATATAGTTCTTTGTAGAGTTTAATGCTTCGCTTCACTGAAACTGTAGCTACAATCAATTTTGCTACAAAGCTGCCGTCCCCAAAGAGTTAAGAATATCCACAATGTTAGACGAGGATGTGGCTCACAAGGAGAAGAAGATGATCAAGAAGAAGAAGAAGAAGAAGAAGAAGAAGAAGAAGAAACCAAACCTTCAATTGCCGCTCGTTCACTTACCCATTATTATTATTTTTTGACATAAATATGCTGAAAGCTAATGTCATTAGTTAACTCTTTTGTTGCCACATTCAGAATATCACGTAGGCAAAGTTCAGGAGTTTCATTGCTTTGACTTTGAGAGGGTTAATGAGATACCTTGACAGATTGGCGTGGTAATGTTCCATTCGTATGTTTCCGTTGTTTGATTTTCAATACATCTCGCTAAGCTCGCACCCGATATGACGTATGACGAGTAGCAGTAGAAGGTTATGGTAGTTCCGACCATATACTTGCTCCTGCCTGGAACGTGATCACCATTTCGAGGATTTACTGGAACGGGGCAGGATTTCTCTGAAAATGTAACAGTAAATACTTGTGTTAGGGATTGTTTCACATGGTCGTGTCCTTAATCTAGAGGCTGCCAAATTGGTTATCTAAAGGCATGTGCTTGTAGTGCATAATAATGAACAGCAATATTGTTTTATGTTAAAAGTATGCCCATTTTCTTATATAGGCCTAGGCTAACATTGTAGAGCATCGATTTAAAAACTTGTCAAACTGTGATGTTTGAGCTGGAAAGTAGTGCTAAAATGGACAAATAAACACACTAGAATAGAAACGTTTGGAAAGTTATGCTGCCACTGGCAAGATATATATTAATGAATGCCACTCATGAATTTCCTCTGCGGTGGGGTATAAAATAGCCTATATCTACACACAGTAAATCTATGGGAGGAAATGGGCATGTGAATCCGGTCAACCTAACTCGTACATTTTCACTTTTTCAAAAGCATTAAATAATCATTTTGAAATATTTTTTTTTTCAGGGCTTCATTTTTAGACCTTATCAAAGACACTTTTGGAGGATATGTATCTCACATTTTTAAACCTGTGGTCATTGTTAACTTATGTCTTTAAACTCAATAGGGTAGTCAGGATCTTCAAGGGGAGGGTACAAGATTTTGCTCGAATGGCTAAAAAAATAGCCTATGGAACGTTAACGTGAAGACGCATGATCATCAGAATATGGAGAAGGGGTATATCAACGTATTTTCCTGACGAAATTATGACTGTTACTTTAGTTCCTTTTGTTGTTACTTTTACTGGGGGGGGGTATGTTTACTTTATTTTTTTCACTTTGCAATGGACAGTATTATAATTGAAGTTCTTCGCACAGTACATTGGACACAGATCCTTTGGCTGAGATCAGTTAATTGCAATATGAAAGGAATTCATTGATTAGGTTCGAAGCAAGTGCATAAGAGACCGCCTCTATCCTAAATAAGTGACAACGATGATATGTTTATAAAATGATATACCTTTGTCGCAAGTTGGGCGTGACTGATTCCACTGGTATGTTCCCGTTATGCTATTCATCTCACAGATGGCTTGAGATGTACCGTTCAACGTGAAACCGGAATCACAGCTGAAGCTCACCCTCGACCCGAGGCGAAAGCTGTTACCAGTTCGAGATCCGTTCGTTGGTACACCCGGGTCATCGCACACTGTCGAAACTGGAGAACAAAATATTACAAGCAAATAGGCGTTGGGAGAAAAATTCGAAAAGAAAGAGAGTATGGGAAGAGATAACAGATATATAATTAATCACTTGGTATAATTTGATGTATCACTAATGAAACGCCTTGGTAGATGAAGCCTTTCCACCTACTGCCCATGCGTGTCCAGGGGTCTTGGGATACTAACGTCCTGTTTCCATAAAGACGTATAATAAGGTGAACAGGTAAAAACACAAACATTCTTTATTTGTATTCAATAAACAGGAGATATACGTATGCCTAGGAACTAAAAAACCTAATAACTTTACGGAACTGCCACGCATTACCTTAAATTTGCGATCAAACTAAGACTTTCCAATCTACGCATGCACAAATAACGAAACAACGGCAGATACCACAAAGATCTAATTGCGGTAGATCCTATTAATGTTATTCATCGCTCCTCATTTCATTCACTTATATCGACACATGATGGTAGCTAGGTACATATTCGTTAATTGCATTTCTTTACACTCTTAAAATGTTTTTAAGAGTGTAAATGTTTTTAAACTAATAAAATAATTAAAATAATTGAAATAAATACAATTTAAGAGTGTAAATGTTTTTAAATTCAGTTGGATACTTGGTGGTTGGTTAAAAATAGGTCGATGTTTCCGGCGATTATTAGTACCCATTGAGCATTAAAGTACTTTAACCTATATTGGGCAATTAATTTTTACCTAAATATTGGACGGATATTTAACAACAGTATTGGTAACTGAGGGTTGGAATTATGGGAACTTGTTGCTTCGCAGTTGTGTAATTTGCCACATTACCCTGACGGGGTGGATAAATTTCGCTGGGCAAATGATGGTTGGGTAAAACATGCCGATAGAAATTTACCATGTATATATGGTTGGATACTTCTTACCTGTAATCTTTTCACATTCTCAATGCACGTTGGGTAATTTTTTGTTGGGCAACTGATGGTTGGTTAGAAATTTGCCTTACATGTCCGCGCGCGGATATGTGTTGGATTGTTTTTGTGGATGCAAGTGTGTATGTCCGTGTGTGTGTGTTGTGTTGTTGTTGTGTGTGTGTGTGTGTGTGTGTGTGTGTGTGTGTGTGTGTGTGTGTGTGTGTGTGTGTGCGTGCGTGTGTGTGTGTGTGTTATTGTGTGCGTGTGCGTATCCGTGTGTCCGTGGATGTGAGTTTCTTTGTGCGCGCGCGCGTGTGTGTGTAGGAATAGGAAACCCCATATAAACGAAATTACATTTTCCTACATCATTAGATAATTCCCAAGTAATCTGCTTCGATCAATACATGTTTTTGTATTACTGTTTTGTTATTAATATACTCTTTAAATTAATAATTGTATTTCTCATGTAGACGGGTATAATTTGGTATCTTCAGATGATTTAAGAAAGAATTATTGATATAAAACATCTATTTTTATACGATTCTTGATCGTAAGATTAAGAAATTGCAGAAGTATCTAACCATGATATTTCAGATGTTTTATTAGAACACTATCTGTACGAAATGATGAACATGCAAGCAGGTAAGCATGACAAGCAAATCAAATAGTTGGGCAATTATTTCCAAAGAGATAAGTCATAAGAGTTAGGCAAAGAGATGTTGTGGACCAATCGTTGAGCAACCATTGATCTGTAGACATGATAGATGAGTGTTTAAGATTAGGCAAATTGATATTATGGATAAAATGTGCGGTCATTACCCAATATAAACGTATTTTACGAATTGGGCAAATAGATGTTGTGTAGAACGGTCATTACCCAACAGATAGGTGCTTTCAGAGTTGGGTTAATTGATGTTTTGGAAGTAATCGTTAAGCAATTATTATTTATGGGATTTGGGCACACAGAGTTGAGAAAAACATAGTTGGACAAAACATTAATTTACCCAATAGTTGAAGAAATTGATGGCTTGGCAATATCATACCGGGGTAAATTGGTTGGTTAAGTAATTAATCATCTGAAAATATAACCAAGTGTCGGGCAATCGAAGAGTTGGGTAAAATCTGATGGATTACCAAGTGATGGCCAATTCAATTTGCCCAACCACATAGTAAACTGATTACCCAACATCAGTTGGGTAGATTCTAATCAATAGTTGTGTGGAAGGTGTGTTGCCTAGTGTTGATTAAAAGTTAGACAATTTTTGCCCAAGTATTTTAAGAGTGTACACGGAAAGGGGAAAAAATACATAATCTTTAAATAAATATACTGATAATCAGCTTCATATCAACGTAAACTATAATATTTTTTTTCACGATCAGGACCTTCACAAACCTTTACACTGAATATCTCACATAAAAAATTCTACGATTTGTTTAAATGAAAAGGTAATGTATTGTGTGATGCAAAATCTTTATTTCTTCTTCCTGTCAGTTTTGTAAAATTTCACTTTTATTTTTTCTCTGTAATAACGGTGTGTTTTTTACTACCCCCCCCCCTACTAATAACACGCAATTTACCATTGTAAATAGATACTGCTGAGGAATCGCCACAGGGATCGTTTCCAAGACCACTACAGGTTGAACTGCAGCGGGTGTCAGACAGGCGATCCGCAGACCTCTCGCTCACTTCGGTATCATTTGCGTCGCCACAATAGCAGGTCGATCCGCCCGGTGTCAGCCATCCGCCTGTCACCCCCGCCAGAGAGTACCCTTGTTGTACACATCGTTTGATGCAGTTTTCAACCGAGACTCCGTGGGAGGTGTACAGCGAGGTAAGCCACCACGAACTAGACGTGGAAGTAGAGTAACAGCCAACGAAGTCGGGACCTACAATTTATAATTATGTGGTTCAAATATTGACAGAAGCTTTTCAAACATGTATTATTTCTCTTTCTCAAACTGCTACGGGGTAATTTCTGAAATGTCACACTTAATATCTTTTCAAAGGATGGTATTTCAGAAGGATAAATCTACCTAGTAGCAGTAGTGGTAGTAGTAGTGGTAGTTGTAGTAGTAGTACATGTAGTAGTAGATTTAGTGGTAGTAACTTAGCAGTAGTAGAGGAAGAAATGGTAGTAGTAGTAGTAGAAGTAGAAGTAGTAGTAGTAGTAGTAGAAGTGATATAGACCTTTGAACTTAAAGGGACACTCCACCAAAACTATATAATCTGAAAATAATTTGTTCTATCTTGTGCCATTTGTGATGTAATCATTTCCTAAAAATGATATCAAAGATTAGAATTTTACATCTACTTCCAGTTGCATAATATATTAATACATGACTCCCTTGGTTACCCCGCATTAAAGTAAAAGGTATAAACGTCACATTATGATTATACAGGGTGTCCTAAAGAATGCAACATCTCCGATCGTTAATTTCTTCAACATCAGTCGGTGAAATGTCATTGTTTTATTTCATGATGTAGAGCATTCTTTTTCCAACAAAATGATACCATGTTCATTGATTTTTTAAGTAAAGCATTTGGATCTTAGGGCCATTTTTCTGAGGCAATGTCATTTCCTAAATTCGTCACTCTTTTAACTCTAGCGATCTGCGGAACATCGACATATTCTTGCGTCGTATGGCGTACCATAGAATAAGCTACGCAGACATACAATGTGAGCATTTCCTCGCATTATCTTTTCTTACATGTATTAAAGCGGGGGCAATCATGCCTTTTGTCTGCACAGAGTAATCTATGGCACGGCGTGATGAGAGAATATCTCGTTGTTCCGAGGACCGCTGGAGTTGAAAAAGTAGCAAATTTAGGAAACGACACTGCCTAAAAAATGGCCCTAGGATCCGAACACCTTCCTAAAACTCATTGAAAATAGTATCATTGTGTCAGAAAAAGAATATCTAACTAATGAAGAAAAATCAATTACATTTTGCCGATGATATTGAAGAAATTAACGATCGCAGGTGTTGCGGTTTTGTTTTTTTAAACAACCCTGTGTAAGGTAACTTTTATACTTTTAATCTTTAATGTGGGGTCACCAACATGACCAAAGGTTATGTATAAAATATACATACGAAACGGGAAGTAGATGTTAATTCTAATCTTTGAT
>JZLH01S0000727.1:4136-17260 GCA_001188425.1 Eucidaris tribuloides
CTATGTAAAATACAGACTTAATCTTGACGTTATACCACATGCGATATGTTGCACCAAAAATGAAACATCAAAAAAAATAATGCACATGTGTGCAGTAGAAATACTGGAAATGTGTAAAATGTACAAATCATGCTCACGTTGGATGTCCATTTTTACCATGTCAGTATTCATGTGCCTCCTCAGTCCTGCTTCCTCCTAGATAATCAAGCCTTCTCTTACGGTGCTCTCTTCACCTGATTCTGCACTAGTCCTCAATGTTCAAAATGTTGTAGGAATTTCCACAGAAATATGTTGATGTTCACATATCCAGCCAAAATATAATATATTACTGATTTTATGAAAGGTTTTAACCTATTACGGTGCATACTTGATAAATCATTTCTGATTGCCCAGATTTGAATTTTCAGATTGAAATATATATATTGTTGGTAGCTAAGCTAAGTAATTTGGAGAGGTGTGCATTTAGTCCTTTCTTTATTGTGGAAATACCTGAACCTCAAAACAACAACAACAACAAAAAACACACACACAAGTAATAAACACAAAGAAATAAAATATTGAGAATTCTATTTCAGTCACTGTGAAACATTTCAAAATGAAATGTTGTCCATGGAAATCAATCACATACATAGAGTACATGTTACCATGTTGCATTGACACTGACAAAATTCTTTTTATATTTTAATACTTATGACTTACATTACACAGCTGCTCAACTTATCATTTGATTAGTGTTAGGGTGTATGTAATGTAGTATCAGTAAAATGCTCAACAGCTGTTATATTCAGTACTAATCAATCAAATTGTGCATTACGGACAATGCACATATAATATCTGGTTTCATGATAAAATTTATTTTTCAGGAACCCGCAACTCCTAGGGAGTCGTAGCTCAAAGCATGTGTACAAATATACATGTAGAATAAAATAAATGCATTTTATTTTTTAAAAAATAAGCAGATTTACATGTACAACATTGTTTGATTAGAACTTTCATTATTCAAAGATTATTGTATTTTCTTTAAAATTGTACTTTTTGAGAAACATAAGAAAGGAAAAGAACAAATTAATGTCATTATGATTTTTTTATACTTGGAGTTCATTAAAGCCCAAGTTTAGTTTTGGGGATTTTTTGTTATTTGAAAGCTTTATGCCCCAAAGTCATAACCCTGCAATAATAGATTCTGAATGTCTTTAGTTTTTTGGTTTTTTTAAAAATTAATTAATGAAAAATCGTCGGGGGGGGGGGGCCTAGATTTTCGACTATATTTAACATAATAGCATCCAAAGGATTAATAAGGTGTTAAAAAACTAAAGACATTCAGAATCTATGATTGCAGGGTTATGACTTTTGGGCATAAAGCTTTCAAATAAAAAAAAATCCCCAAAACTAAACTTGGGCTTTAAGTTGCAAAAACATGAACTAATATTTAAATTATAATTAATCTGCTTTCTCTCATTTTCATATTTATAGTGTACACTAGTATTGATTTGTAATTCTGAATAACTTTTCAGTTTGCAGCAATTTTGGATTGAGGTTTTCAACAAAAGCTGATATTTCACTTTACCTAGAAAATCTGATCTTTTGGGTCTATGAACAGTCAAACCTGTCTCAGCGACCACCTCTCTACGATGGTCATTGAAATGATTCCCATGGATACAAATTAGTCTTTTAAACCTGTCTTTAGCAGCAATGTCTCTGTAAAGGTCAAGATTTTTGTTTCCCTTGGGTGGCCCCTATACTGCCCCCCCCCCCACTGACAAAAGGGCATAACTGACTTTTTTTTTTTCAAAATTGAGTTATAGTGTAGGGGACTCACTACATCATGTTAACATGCAGACCAAAAAAAAATAATAATTAGAAGTGTCCCTTTGTTTCATAATCTGCTCGTTAAAAGGACACTGAATAGGGCACTACGTGTTGAACAAAATACATTTTGCTCAATATCTCGAAAACACCAAAATGTCAGTTATGCCCTTGTCATGGGGGGGGGGGCAGTATAGACAGGTTTTACTGAGTGTACTTGCTGTTATGGTTTAGGGGACTTCTGCATATGAAGTTAGTAGTGAGCAATCGAGTATTAATCATGAGATTAAGCAGTCAAGTGTCATTTTGAATACTTATGCAGTAGGTAATGTATTAAAGATTGATACATTAGAATAAATTGAGGAGGGCAAATAATACTAAACTTGATTTAATACAGTCAGGTATCATGTGACTAGATGTAGAACTCAAACTCTGAGCCCCCTTATTGTAATGCAGGCAACTTGACAAGGAGCGGGAGGACAGATTCAAGTCATTTGTGAGAAAAACTAGGCGAAATCTACCAGGACCAATAGCAGACAGGTATCTGAATGTTGTATACCATTTAGCCTTGATCATAATGCCATCAAAACATTGAACATTCCACAGCCTGTTAGCATTTTAAACCCTGATCATTAGTACATTTCTTTCCATTGTACATTGTACATTTCAAATTGCAACCTAACCCAATGAAGACAGTTTGCTGTAACACAGATTTCACCATAGACCGTGTGATGAGATATCTTGTCTCTCGTCTTCAATGGGTTAAAGTTACAGGATCCCTTTTGAAGTCTACCTCAAGTAGGGACAGTGATTTTCTGTTTCAAGAAAAGGCCCTTTCCGTTTCCAAATATCTGGAATTCCGTTTCAACTTGTCTGAAAAATGGAAATTCCGTTTTACCATAGACTTTGTATACATGAAGAAAAATGACAATTCCGTTTACATAAAACTTGAAACAAATATTTCTTGCTGTTTTTGTGTCAACTTTTTCTAACTTTTGTTCTGAGTTTCATGTTTTTTCCTTCAAAAAGTAAAAATTTTGAGAAAAAAGAGGTTTTCCGTGATTTTCCGTTTGAAAACCCATTTTCCGTTTCAAGTTGTGATTTCCGGAAATTCCGTCCGTTTTCCGTTATCGCGGAAAATCACTGTCCCTACTCAAGAAACATAACAAAACATTTACCCTTAAATTACTTGTGCAAGCCATCTCTGTGAAATTTGAAGATCAGTAATTACATGTATCTAGAATTTGATTCATGCACAAAACACTAACTGCTATTTAGTCTATGTGTCAGGATCAGTTCAGCAGTACATGTACTATTTTAGTATTTCTGTATAATTGGTTCTTGAATACTAATCTGCATGATAACTAGTGCACAAAGTTGTTTATGTAGTAAGAATACACATGGCACACATTTTTAATTTGTAAAGAAATTTCACATCATACGTGTACGTGCATGATTAACATCCTTGTTGGGTTTAAAAAGTATTTAAAAATAGATTAGTAATATTGTTACAAGGCTATCTATGTAGTCTATAATTTAATTCAAAATCTAATGGTCATAGAAATTCCAACAAAATTGAGTTCCAGAACATTTCACTGAAGGTTCACATATTTGTTTTTCTACATTTACACTGTATATACATGGACTACCATATTTACACAATGTGCATTTTAGGCATGCAATATGTATCCACTTTAATTTTAAACATCATAATCAAATGTTCTATGCACAGTATATTTACACTTACAAGTAGAGGAAGTTTTGCATGATGGACTGTATGATAATCTCTCTATTTTACACTATGTAGAGCTGTAATATTGACAATCCATCACTAATCTCCTGAATTTCACCACTCATCAATTCTAACGTAAATAGATCCTCATGATTTCTGTTTGTCTTTGCATGGAAATCATATTTTATTTATGAGAATAGATGTAGATACTAGCATTGTACCATGAGTATGCAGCAACTGTAGTGTAGGGCAATATAATTTGCATGAAAAGTAATGAACTAAACCGGATTTTCCATTTCGATTTACCGGTAAATGGAAATTCGCTGTCCCTAAATGGGTTGGAAGGTAGGGGAAAAATTATTTTAAGCTCAAATTTTATGTTAAGAAATAAATTTATTCTCTAAAAAAAAAATATTTTAATAAAAAAAAAATTCACCATATTTTGGTTTATTATTTCTCTGAAGGATTTTCCGGGAAAATCTTGTAAAGTTCTAACAGGAGCAGATAAATATTTTTTTTTTCTCTAAATGCCATAAAATTTACAGAGTTGCAGCTGTTTCGTCGGGTCAGTCGGGTTACCGAGAACATACGCTTACGCCTAACATCCTGGTGGCAGGAATATCCTCCTAAAACATTTGTACAAAAGACAATGTTCAATCAGTCAGAAAGGAGGAATGGACACAGGATTTTTAAAAGGAGGCAGTGCAGATCTGTGTCCTGCTGATGGTGGTAGTACCTGAAAATTTGAAAAACACAAAAAAGTCATAAAACCCAAGTAGTTGGAGGGAAAAGGGGGCAGTGCTGTGGTTTTTGTTTTTCTCAAGTGTTTCTAGGTTTTACTGCAGAGTTTGGGGGCTGGGGGTATGGATTCAACATCTCCGTTCTTAAAGGCAAGTTCACCCTGACATCAAGTTGGTTTTAATAAAAGCAGAACACTGAGAGAAACATATTATTGAAAGTTTGGCGAAAATCCACCAAAGAATAACAGAGTTATGAGGTTTCAAAGTTTTGAATTTGTGAAGTCACATGCGAGCAGCTTCCCATATGTTATGTGATATAACTTCCATAAAAGTGCCATTTTCTCAGAAATGTGATGATTGTATCTGTGCATTCAATATATTATCAGAAACATTATTTCATACATGCTTCTATGAAAAAAACCCCATTAAATTATCATGAACCATTACAAAAATGGCAATCTATGGAATCTATGTTACATGACATGTTGGGAGCTGCTCGCATGTGACGTCACCAGTTTAAAACTTTGAAGCCTCATAACTCTGTTACTCTTTGGTGGATTTTCGCCAAACTTTCATTAATGTGTTTCTCTCGATGTTCTGCTTATTAAAACCAACTTGATGTGCGGGTGAACCTTGCCTTTAAACAATTTTGTATACACATTTTAAATTATAATGTTGTGTTTTGTATGTTTTGATCTTTTCCCAATTGTTTCACCTATCAATTCTGGGTAATAGAGACTATATCAAGTTGTTAAAAGCAGTATAAAAACTGACATGTTGTTGTACTGTATTTGTCACTTGATTGAAATCCCAATCTACATACAGTTGTACATGTGTTTCTCATAGTTTTGTAGGGTGCACATTTACATGTACTACCCACCTGAGGCCATCATCTAGTCAAGAGCTCCAGGAAAGAACAGAAATACCTGTACTGATACTGTTATCACGTTGTTTCATTTAAGAATTAGAATCTGACTTTATGTGAGTTATTCCAATTTTCCTAAGTGATTTTTCTAGGTAGATTTTGTACCCCCCACTAACTGATGTAGAAATACTCTACTATTTTACTGCCCTGTTTTAGCCCACAAACAAATAAAAGTGACACGTTTTAGTAGATATTTTAGTAGATACTTTTGTCAGTATCCTTGTAAATTGTGTTCCCTCACAACACCTCTTGGCCAGTTCCCAAATTCATTTTGCTGTCTAAACTACAAGTGTGTTAATACAAAACATGACTGAGGACCACAAATGTTCATTATTTTGATAAGGTGACTCATCCCTGTGAAAAATAATGCAATGAGAATGGCTCATCTTAAAGGCAAGGTTCACCCTGACGACAACTTGGTTTTAATGAAAGCAGAACAATGAGAGAAACGGATTAACGAAAGTTTGGTGAAAATCCACCAAAGAATAGCGGAGTTATGAACATTCAAAGTTTCAATTTTGTGACATCACATGCGAGCAGCTCCCCATTGTCATGTAATATAAATTACATTAAGTGCCATTTTCTCAGAAAATTGAAAATGATGTTACTTGTGCATTCAATATGTAATGAGAAACATTATTTCATACATGCTTCAATGAAAAAAAAAACATTCACTTATCATGAACCAATAAAAAGTGGCAATTTATTGAATTGATATCACTTTACATATAGGGAGCTGCTCGTATGTGACGTCACAAAATTAAAACTTTGAATGTTCATAACTCCGCTATTCTTTGGTGGATTTTCGCCAAACTTTCGTTAATATGTTTCGTTCTTTATTCTGCTTTTATTAAAACCAAGTTGTCGTCAGGGTGAACCTTTGCCTTCAACCGGCCAGGCATTGTCTCATCACCAGACTCTATTTTGACACTGACAAAATTACACAATGACTTGAGCCAAGTCTAATTTAATTTGTCACTGCTTAGTTCAAATAGGAGCAGCTGTACTGTAGTACCTGGCATATGAGTATACTGTAGGCAACAGCACAGTATACTCAGACTCTGAGTACCAGAACAGACAAGGATTTGTGCCAACATACTAGCAAACAATTCCAGGCCAGTGGTGGAAACATGTCAGAACTCAAGACGAGTGACTTGATACATTTGGATAACGCTGCATTTTCTGTCTGTTTTCATTTCCAGTGGTCAGAAGCTAGATGCCATCATGGAACAGTTGCAAAACATCATTGTGACATCAGACCAAGATGGACCTCATGTTCCGAGGTAAGAGGAGTTGATGACTTTGTCTTGATATAAAGTCGTGTTCACATGGTATCTTATCGATGATAACTTAGTATTGGTGGATTTGGTGATAAGAAATTTGATCCCTTAACCACAAGTTCATTCATATAGATATTGCTATCAACAATGTCAATAACAAGATTTGAAGTTTCTTTTATCAGGTGATCAGTAATGCAATGCCAGTTTTGTGTGGTATTATGAGCCTGAAGTAGTTTAGTGGTGACAGGGATCAAGATTAACCACAAGCTCCTTAATAAGTCTGGTCACACTGCTGCTAAATCTGAAAAGGAGGGGGGGTTGGGGGGGGGGGGGTAATCCGTTACCATCTGGTAGAGTTAACCATTATCTTGTGGTTAAGACTTAAGAGCAGCTTACTTTGAAATTAATTTGAAATTAGTTAACTACTAGGGTGTTCATACTGCTCTTACACATAACTGCAAGTCTACTCCCTTGAGGCCCCTTTACCATGGAAGTTAGCCAAATATCAATAAACTTCAATATAAATGTGCTCAGTGTGAATGATCTTTTTTATCTGTGCAGGCCATCTGTCATCCCTCTTCCTCCCACTTCCTTGTTCTTCCCCATCCCCTCATCCTTATGTCAATCTCATTGTTATTGTTCAGCAATTTAAATTTCCTGTTTGTTCTTGACTTATGTAACTCTTTAATGAGCCAGGTCTCAGATTAGTCTCAGATCTCTAAAGATCTATAAAAAGTAATAACAAGCAGTTTATCTGTCCCTCTTAATATGGTACATTCTTCCTAAGTCCATTGATTCTTTCACACATCCCAGTTATGAAAGGAACTTGACGGCCTCCGAGATTATGAAAGCCCCATTGAGTTAACACGGGACACATAATTTGGTTCTTGTAGCCAACTGGTTGAGCAATTTGAACAAGAATGTTGCTTTAATCTAATTGTTGCTAAAATAGTACAAAATGACCGGCCAATATCAATTTAAAGTTATGATGACTTATTATTGTTATGAAATATTTTATGCAACTTTTCTCTCTTGAGACTATTGAAATCTAATCAAGGACAGTGTGCTTTGTTACATTATCAAATGGAATTCTTACTGACTGATAATCAGTTTGGTGCGGTTTTTTTTTAGGGGGGGGGGAATAATGCACCAAATCCCCCTGGAAGTTTGCACACAAATTATACAAGTAGGAAAAAAACATACATTAACAAAACAAATGATATGAAAAAATTGATTAATTGAATTGAATAACATAATGATGAAATAAAATAAAATGAAAGACAAAAATAAGACTAAAGTAAACATTAAGGACAAACTATACATCTACCACATATCAAAATTTGCTCTACCACCTGTGGATTAGCTCATTTAATTTGGAGTGACCTTCACATCGATCCCCATCCCAAAGCAATGGTCCTGAAGTACGTCAAATTCATCAACACACAACATTCATTCAAATTTCTTTATTTTATTTTCTTTAATGCCCAGAACAACTGCTCCCAGTGTCCTCGACAAAGCAGCTCACATTGCCCTTTTGGGACACAGCATCATGGCATACATCACAACCTTTGATCTCAGTCACCTGCGCAAACTGGCAACGAGGATAGTGTCAGATACAACTCTGTGGCTTTCTAGGATATTCAGGTAAAAGAATGAAGATATCTCCACTGACTGCTTAAAATAGCTTTTAAAAAAGCAGCTGGATTCAACCGTCATTCTACTGCTGTTGCAGGTTCAAATCCAGTTGGGTCATTTTTTACGGAATCATTATAAATGAAAAAAATCTACCTACATTTTACAGACCCACGAAGTCCATGAGTAACTCTTACACCATGAACTTCACACCCATGCACTACAAGACTATGAAAATAATCTGGCTGCATGTTTCATATTTGTTTTTCCTGAGAACTGTACTGTATTGATTTGTCGAATTTAAGTAAAATACATTGTGTTTTATTTGTTGAAAATTAGCCTTGTTTTGAACCTCAAGCTACATTTTCTCAATGCAACTGAATTCAGACCAATAACAAAATTGTTTTATTTGGATTTACCTGATACATCCATTATAATAGTATCCCCATTTTAATCATACCCTAGGTTTGATGACTGCTCTGCCTATTACCACATGGATGACCGTGAGGGGCTGGCCAGGATCTGCCGACTAGTCCTCAACAACAAATATGAGAAGTTTGGCACGGAAGGGTTCAACTGTCTGTACACCAAGCCCCCTATTATATACATCAGTGCTGCCTCTAGGGTGGGGTTAGGACAGTATGTGTGCTCACAAGGTAGAGGACATAAAGATTGTGTTGTGTTCTTTGCACACACCAAATGGGCTCATTAAGCAGAGATAAGCTAAAATTTGATTTTCCATACCATGTTATACCCCCATTCTCTACCACCATAGTGGTATCCCACCACTCTCTAACACGTGGAGTAATTGGTATATATGATGCACCACACCCTACCCCGGGGTACCATTGCACCCTGGTGGACCACATTGTGTAGCACTCTCTTGTGTCCATAAAAAGTATTTTCTTCAGTAATGGTGCTGAGGTTTCTGCAGTGCACAGCAGAAGGACATAATGGACAAAAAGTGGGGTAAAAATGAGGCTGAAGTTGTTATTTGAGTGCCCTTTAGTGTCATGTAAGAATACATTTTACACTTGAAGAGTTTTTAGCTCATCCGGCCCGAAGGGCCCGATGAGCTTATGCCATGGCGTGGCGTCCGGCGTCCGTCCGTCCGTCCTTCCGTCCTTCCGTCCGTCCTTCCGTCCTTCCGTCCATCCGTCCGTTCTTCCGTCCGTCCGTCCACAGTTTTGAAAATGCTTCTTCTTCGTCATTTCTCAACTGATTTTGATTCTGATTGTTTCATATGATAGGGCTAGGTGGGGGATTTAAAACTTCTACACAGAATCGTGAAATTCATTATATTTTTTAATTTATGCAAATTTATTCGAAATCACAAAAAATGCTTCTTCTTCATTTCTCAACCGATTTTGATTTTGATTGCTTTATTTGGTAGGGCTGAGTTATGCACATTAAACCTGTACACAGAATTTTGAAATTATACTCCATTGATTAATTATGGTAATTTATGCAAATTTATCCCCAAAATAACAAAAATTGCTTCTTTTCCCACACTTCTTGACCGATTTTCATTCTGTTTGTTTGATCTGATAGGGCTAGGTGGGGCTTCAAGACTTTCTGACAAATTGTGAAATTAATTCAATAATGCAAATGTGTTAAAATTTAATCAATTATGAAATTTATGCAAATTTTATTGAAATCACAAAAAAATGCTTCTTCTCTTCATTTCTCAACCAATTTTAATTGTGATACTTTATTGGTAGGGCTGAGTTATGCACATTAAAGTTTCTACACAGAATTTTGAATTATTACTCCATTAATTAATTATGTAATTTATGCCAAAATTAATTCCAAAAATAACAAAAATTGCTTCTTCTCTCACATTTCTTGGACCGATTTTCATCTCTGGTTTGTCTTGATCTGATAGGGCTAGGTGGGGCTTCAAGACTTCTGACACAAAATTGTGGAAATTAATCAATTATGCAAATTTAAAATTAACAATTATGAAATTTATGCCCCAATCTATTCAAAATCACAAATAAATTTAAAAAATGCTTCTTTCTCATCACTTTCAACCAATTTTGATTTAGTGTGCTTTATCTGATAGAGCTAAGCTTTGGTACACTAAACTCTACCCAGAAATTTTTAAACTGTTGCTCCAATTAATTTAATTATGTAATTTAGTGCAAAATTATTCCAAAATAACAAAAATTTATTTCAGTTTCTTATTTTATATATTCAAGTACTATTAATTTGTGGTATCCACTTCAAATCGCTTGCTTTTCCAATCAACAAAAATCAGTATCGAGCCCGGAAGGGATCCGGCGATTGCAATCATTATATTAATTATTGTGTTATTATTATTTTTTTATATTATTATTTTATTTTTTTCATTCCCGTTCCAGGCGCCCATGCAACTAATATTTTTTCTCACTCGAATTTTTTTATATTCATGTTCCTTCCGGCCGGACATTAATTTTTAATCTTTTCACCAGCTATTAAATTGTACCACTATGAAATTCTTCGGATATATGATGTTTGCGAGGCATGCCGGTATGAGCGCTCGTCATGCACGTTTTCTAGTTGAACATTGAAAAGCACACTCCAAACACAACTTTTATGTACTTTTGTAACCCAGGTTACAGTGCTAAAAAATAAATAATTCAACAAATTGGCAGATTTCTACTTGGTACCCCCAGGGTAGCATGTATGTCATCATATGTATCTTATAAAATATTCATTATCAAAGTTAGGTGATATGTCAGATCCTGCCAACTGTCCCTATTTTCCAGGGACTGTCATTAAAAAAAAAATCACTTTTCATGTGTGTCAGTGTGTCCCTATTTTTGTAAACATTTGTCTGTAGTAATGCTTAGAATATTTAGGAATGTCCCTAATTTTCAAATTTTCACCTAATTTTGTCCCTGTTTCTTAAATTTCTGGATTGGCATGTGTGCTGTATTATAATTTTAGTTCAGAATTTAATTGTAAGGAGACTTCCATTAATGTACTTGTAATTTCAAAAAAAAAAAAAATGAATAAATTCTCAAATATTCCATAAATGTGGAAACTATACTAGTTTAACTCTTGCTCTTTTTCTGCATTTGACATAAAAAAAATTGGTTTGACTTATTGACAGTGGAAGCTAAATAATTGGAAGAGGATGTTGAGGTCATATCGAGATAAACAGGTCATTTGAGGTCATATTACAAAAAAAAATAGTTGATTAGTCATTAACCTCAGTCCTCCTTATCAACATTGAATCCCAATTGAATGCCAAATTGTCATAAACAGACATCGATGTTGTGTCTGATATATTCTTCCCCAGCTTGGCCTACCCCTCTCCAGCTTATGTACTGTACCTTGCAACACTGTCTTTGGTTCACAACACACAATGGTAAGTCTGGATCTAGTATGTAAGGTTTACCTTGAAGTGAACAGGTCTGTGATTTGAAAGCAGTACACATAGATATATTAGTCCCACTCTGGAGACAAGTTAGGTAGTGGGTTGGAATTAATAGAGCCTGTAATATTACAGTATATACAGGCATATTACTCCAGGACACCCAAGAAATCATTGTAGAACTACCAGTAAACAATCCTGTGATTGTAAATACCTATGGTCAAAGAATATGTATTAAAGTGATAGGCTAACATTGTGGAGCTTCAATTTAAAAAATTGTCAAACTTTGCTATCTGAGCTACATAGTAGTGTTAGAATGGACAAATAAACACCCTAGAATACAAAAGTTTGGAAATTTTTGCTGCCACTGGGAATATATGAATGAATAAACAATTATTACTCGGGGCGAGTAAAAAATAGCCTAGATCCACACACGGTAAGTTTATGGGAGGAAATGAGCAGGTGAATCCAGTCAACTTACGATTGTCACTTTTTTAAAGCACTAAATAATCATTTTGAAATACAATTTTTTCAGGGCTTCATTTTTAGACCTTGTCAAAGACACTTGGTGGGTAGAGGATTATGAAGCTCACATTTTTTAACTTCAGTAAATGTTAGCCAGTGGCTTTAATGTAGAAGGAGATGGGGTACCCCTCCATTTAAATTTCATGTAGACCTTGATTATTATGAGCAGTATTTGCTGCTGAAAGCATCATCATGTGTCAAACCTATTTTCATGCTGAAAACAGTGAATTTGGTGTATTTATGACAGTGTACGGTAATCAGGATCAAGCAATAATGCTGAAATAAAGTGCAGAAAAGCATAGTTCAGTTCATTTTTTTAAGTCTATTATTTAATTCATAGATTAGGTTCCATTGTATAAAAGATCATAAATTCAAGTGAACAATTTTACAACTGTTTGCTCTATGCCCATCATACAAGTAGTAGCATAAACTTTGATCAGGTCATATAGATCTTCCTGTACATATTCTGTGTATTGAGGTATATTTGTGGTATCTCTGTATATTTCTCTACCCTAGGACATTGCAACGTTAGAGAGGCTGATCAAAGATGATGAGTCCTCATCCAAGACCCCCGTGATGGTGATAGCCAATGCCGGTACCCCCGTGGCAGGACACACAGACAACCTCAACAGACTGAGAACCATCTGTGATGAGCATGGGTTATGGCTGCATGTAGAGGGGTAAGGAAAGAATTAAAGGTCTTTTAAAAAATTCAGTATGGAATAGCACTCTCTTTTGGCCCATGATAAAAATGAGGGCATCAATGTTGCCCACAATGCATCATAATTAACCTAGGTTGTGGAGTAATATATTGCATTACAGCAATACATTGCAGCAATGCATATTCATGAATAATGAAAAGTGGAATAATATGTATCTGTATTCATAGACTACTTCTTATCCTATGTGTGAATGATTTGCTTCTTGAGAGTGACTTTATACAACAGGACTTAGGAAGGGACAGCTATTAGTAACTAGTGCATTATGAAATTTTGAGTTGAAAAGAGTATATAGATATGTGGACACTTCTCTTACAGGAAGTGAGAAAATGTGAATGATTAAAATGTATTTCCATTGACTATGGAATGGTGGGTGAGTAGTGTGTGTGTGGTGGGGGTGGGGG
>JZLH01S0000737.1:0-19089 GCA_001188425.1 Eucidaris tribuloides
GAGACGTCATCTGTGACGTCACAAATAAAAATCGTATTTCGCGCATATCTCATGAATGCGGTGGATTAAGATAACAAAACTTGGTACACAGTAACTGCAGGTTCAAAGTCATCACTGGTGCTAATCACAACCGTCCGCGCTGGCAACGAACGCGTACGCGCACGTCGAATTTTCAACTAATGTTTAATAGACAATTTCAGGTGATGAGGGACATTATTTCATCATGCAATGATGATTGATATGCATTGTTTGTCAAACTTTAAATTTAATGATCGGAGCGGTTACGCGGATCACCAATTCGTCTTAGTGACGAATTCACATCTAGTTGGTGATCCGCGCAACCGCGGATCACCATAGAGTTTGTCAGAATCTTTATATCTTCATGTTTCTTTCTGGTCATTTTTGTGCACACGATATCTCAAGAACGGCATCGTCAATAGTCTTGTAACTTAGTATAATTATGTCCCATGTCAATACCTCGGCATGGTAGTCATGTTGAAGTCATAGAGCATCCGTGACGTCATCTATGACATCATAAGTAAAAACAGATATTTCTTCCTATCTCATTATTGAAATAGAATTAATCAATCAAATTTGACCAACGTAAAATTAAGGCCAAGGGTCAACTGCTGGGCCTAGCCAAGTGCGCGTGCGCGCCACGATGGGCGCGTACGGGTACGTCAAAATTTTAAAATGCTCCAAATGACTTTTCATTAAGAGCACTATATGTTTCAGGTGATTTGGAGCATTTTGGTGCGCGCGCGTACGCGCGCGTTTTTTTCGCGCGCACCCCTTTTCCGACCGAATAACCTTATTTTTTCGATGGTTTTGGATGTGTAACTGAATTCTACTTCATTTAGAACCATTTCCCGTCCACCAGAACCCGAAATATCGCTTACACGCCCGAAAAACGTAAATGCGCGCGCATGCGTGCGTAATGAATGATGGACATATTTAGATCACTCATAACTCTCTTGAATCAACAGTGACCCCTACTTTTTATTGCTTATTCTGATAGCCGATGATGCGTAGATAACTTTTCAGGCATCACTGTCCATGCCAAACTGTTGTGACGTCATCTATGACGTCACCTAAAAAAAATCGCATTTCGCGTATATCTCATGACTGGAGTCGAGCAAGATAACCAAACTTGATACACAGTTATTTCAGGTTAAAGGTCATCACTGGTATAAATCACAGCGCGCGCGTGTCACGCTTTACGTGTACACGTGCGTTTGATTTTAATGCTCGGTGGTGCACTTTTTTCGTAGTTTTTCATACTTCCGGTAATTTGGCCCATAACTCCGCCATGCAGTGTCCTTTCGACACCGGACCTTTTCCATTCGACATAAAACATTAACTAGTTTCGAAGAGCATTGGTCTAGGGGTGTCGGAGCATTCCTTGAGTGTGAAAATTGACCTCAAAGTTGACATTAAATTCAGAAATATGTTGATTCTTAGCATGGCATTGCTATTTAATAGATGTAATTTACATGTATGAATTTCAAGCTATGTTAATATTACTTCTCCCGATAGTGAATGATGCCTAGATGTGATATTATACATCACTTCGCATGCAGAACTGCCGTGACGTCATCTATGACGTAAAAACAGCAAAAATCGCTTTTCTTCCATATCACATGACTGGAGTCGAATAGTATAACCAAACTTGGTACCCAGTAACTTGACGTCAAAGGTCATCACTTGTGCTTACCAGGACCGCGTGCACGTCACGATGATCGCGAACGCGCACGTCGAATTTCAGACTAAGGTTAAGGAGAGAATTTAAGGTGAAAAGGGACAGTTTTGAACAAGCATTGATACGTCGTGTAGCATGTAAGGAACATCCCCTTCAGATCTAATGATTGGAGCGGATACGCGGATCACCAATTCGTCTTAGTGACGAATTAAGATCTAGTTGGTATCCGCGAACCGCGGATCACCATAGAGTTTGTCAGAATCTTTATATCTGCATGTTTCTTTCTTGTCATTTTTGTGTACACGATAAGTCAAGAACGGTATCGTAAATAATCTTGTAACTTAGCATACTTATGCCCCATGTCAATACCTCGGCATGGTAATCATGTTGATGTCATAGACCATCCGTGACGTCATGTATGACGTCACAAGTGAAAACAGATATTTCTCGATATCTCATTATTGGAATAGAATTATGCAATCAAATTTGACCAACGTTAAATTAAGGCCAAGGGTCAACTGCTGGGTCTAACCAAGTGCGCATGCGCGTCACGACGGGTACGCACGGGCGCGTCAAAATTTTAAAATGCTCCAAATGACTTCTTATTAACAGCACTATATGTTTCAGGTCATTTGGAGCATTTTGGTGCGCGCGCGTACGCGCGCGTTTTTTCGCGCGCACCCCTTTCCCGACCGAATAACGTATTTTTTTCGACGGATTTGGATTTCTGACTCAATTCTACATCAATACGAACCCTTTTCCGGCCACCTGGACCTAAAATATCGCTTACAGGTCCAAAAACCGTAAATGCGCGCGCATTGCGCGCGTAGTGAATGGCGGCATTTTTAAATCACTCATAACTCTCTAGAATTAACGGTGACCCCTACTTTTTATTGCTTATTCTGATAGAGTATAATGCGTAGATAGCATTTCAGGCATCACTTTCTATGCCAAAGTGTTGTGACGTCATCTATGACGTAACAAAGAAAAATCGCATTTCGGGCATATATCATGACTGGAGTCGAGTAACATAACCAAACCTGGTACACAGTAACTTCAGGTCAAAGTTCATCACGCGTGCTTATCATATGCGTGGGGGCGTCACGACGAACGCGTACGCGTACGTTTAAAATTAAATCTTAAATCAGTCATTTTCTCGAGAATCAACGATGACCCCGACCTTGTATTGCTCATTCTGATAGCCTATGATCCGTAGATAACAGTTCAGGCGCTACTTTGGATGCAGAATATTTGTGGAGTCATCTATGACGTCACAAAGAAAAATGGTATTTCGCGCATATCTCATGCATGGGGTGGATTAAAATAACAAAACTTGGTACACAGTAACTTCAGGTCAAAAGTCATCACTGGTGCTAATCATAACTGTCCGTGCGTCGCGACGAACGTGTACGCGCACGTCGAATGTTCAATAATATTTGACTAGACAATTGCAGGTGATGAGGAACATATTTCATCATGCAATGATAATTGATATACATTGTTTGTCAATTTAATTTAAATTTAATGATCGGAGCGGTTCTACGCGGCATCACCAATTCGTCTTCGTGACGAATTAAATCTAGTTTATTGGTGATCCGGTAACCGCGGATCACCATAGAAGTTTGTCAGATCTTTATATCTTCATGTTTCTTTCTGGTCATTTTTGTGCACACGATATCTCAAGAACGGCATCGTCAATAGTCTTGTAACTTAGTATAATTATCCCCATGTCATACCTCGGCATGGTAGTCATGTTGAAGTCATAGAGCATCGTGACGTCATCTATGACGTCATAAGTAAAAAAGCAGATCATTTTCTTCATATCTCATGGTTGAAATAGAATTATTCAATCAAATTTGACCAATGTAAAATTAAGGCCGAGGGTCAACTGCTGGGCCTAGCCAAGTGCGCGTGCGCGCCACGACGGGCGCGGACGGGCGCGTCAAAATTTTAAAATGCTCCAAATGACCTCTTATTAAGAGCGCTATATGTTTCAGGTTATTTGGAGCATTTTGGTGCGCGCACGTACGCGCGCGTTTTTTTCGCGCGCACCCCTTTTCCGACCGAATAACCTTATTTTGTTTTTGGATGTCTAACTGAATTCTACTTTATTTAGAACCATTTCCCGTCCACCAGAACCCAAAATATCGCTTACAAGTCCAAAAAACGTAAATGCGCGCGCATGCGTGCGTAGTGAATGATGGACATTTTTAAATCACTCATAACTCTCTTGAATCAAACGGTGACCCCTACAACTCACTTATTGCATATTCTATAGCGATGAGTGCGTAGTAAATTTTCAAGGCCTCACCTTCCTGCCAAAACTGTTGTGACGTCAATCTTATGACGTCAGAATAGAAAAATTCGCATTTTCGCGTATATCTCATGACTGGAGTCGAGCAAGTAAGTAAACTTGATACAGCAGTTATTTCAGGTTAAAGGTCATGCACTGGCGTAAATCACAGCGCGCGCGTCGTCAGCCTGACGTGTAGCACGTGGTTTGATTTTAATGCTATGGTGGCAGCATTTTTTCGGTAGTTTTTATCTTCGTATGGTTGCCCATAATTCCGGCCATGGCAGTGTCCCTAATTGACACCGGACCTTTTCAAGTGGATAGAGGACATTGTGAACTTTAAAGGTTTGCGAATGGGTTGGAGGGGGGGGGGTCCAATCACGATAAAGGCTTCCCTTATATAGATTATCTGGCCTAAAGATCAAGAGTGATACAAAAATACTAGGAAACGTGACGTTTACACGGTTTTGAGAGCATTGGTCTAGGGGTGTCGGAGCATTCCTTGAGTGTGAAAATTCACCTCAAAGTTGACATTAAATTCAGAAATATGTTGATTCTTAGCATGGCATTGCTATTTAATAGATGTAATTTACATGTATGGATTTCAAGCTATGTTAATATTACTTCTCCCGATAGTGAATGATGCCTAGATGTGATATCATACATCACTTCGCATGCAGAACTGCCGTGACGTCATCTATGACGTCACAACAACAAAAATCGCTTTTCGTCCATATCACATGACTGCAGTCCAATAGTGTAACGAAACTTGGTACACAGTAACTTGAGGTCAAAGGTCATCACTTGTGCTTACCAGGACCGCGTGCACGTCACGACGATCGCGAACGCGCACGTCGAATTTCAGATTAAGGTTAAGGAGAGAATTTAAGGTGAAAAGGACAGTTTTGAACAAGCATTGATACGTCGTGTAGATTGTTAGGAACACCCCTTCAGACCTAATGATCGGAGCGGTTACGCGGATCACCAATTCGTCTTAGTGACGAATTAAGATCTAGTTTGTGTTTCTTTCTGGTCATTTTTTGTGCACAAGATATCTCAAGAATGACATCGTTAATAATGTTGTAAGTTGGTACAGACATGTAACGTGTCAAGACCTCGTCACACAATTTTTTTGAACATGCTCGGATGTCTGTGACGTCATCTATGACGTCAAAAGCCAAAAGTTAGACTTAGCCTACAATTGCGATATCTCAAGCCGGCGGAGGACTAAAATAACTAAATTTGGCAGAGGTCAAGCTGAGGTCACGACGCAACTTTTGGACCATGCCTCGCGCGCGTGCGCGTCACGAGGGGCGCGTAAATTGCAAAAATGCTCCAAATCACTTCTTATTGACAGATCTATACGTTTCAGGTCATTTGGAGCATTTTGGTGCGCGCGCGTACGCGCGCGTTTTTTCGTGCGCACCCCTTTCCCGACCGAATACCGTCGGTTTTTTGATAGATTTAAATTTCTGACTGAATTCTCCATCAAGAAAAACCCTTTCCTGACTACCTGGACCCAAAACATTACTTACAAGTCCAAAAAACGTAAATGCGCGCATGCGCACGTAGCAAATGACGGACATTTTTAAATCACTCATAACTCTCTAGGTTGAACGGTGACCCCTACTTTTTATTGCTTATTCTGATAGCATATGATGCGTAGATAAGGTTTCAGTTATCACTTTTCATGACAAATTCTTCTGATGTCATCTATGACGTCACAAAGAAAAATCGTATTTTGCGCATATCTCATGACAGGAGTCGAGTAAGATAATCAAACTTTGAACACTGTAACTTCAGGTCAAAGGTCATCTTTGGTGCTAGTCATAAGTGCGTGCGCGTCAGGACGAACGCGTACGCGTACATCGAATGTTGAATTAGTGTTTGATGGAGAATTTAAAGTGATGAGTGACATATTTCAGCAAGTAATGATACTTGGTATAAATTGTTTGTCACATTTTGCTTAGATTTAATGATCGGAGCGTTTACGCGGATCACCAATTCGTCTCAGTGACGAATTAAAGTCTAGTTAATAATTCATTTATTTATTTAATTAATTAATTATTTATTTATTTTTATCTATTTGACCAATCAAAAGAATATAGACAAAACAGAACACATAATTATATACTGTGACGTACAACCCCTGATACCATCGACGACAGAACTATACAAGACCATGAAGAGATACCGTGCATCAGTGCAGGTTCAGTCTGCAATTTAATATTAACAATAAACACCTTTTAAATCATAAATGTCTCAATAGATACATAATTGTCCACATCATCACATGCATTATGAGATAATTTTGTTTCTTTCCGTATGCAAATAAATATTATCTTGCTAGAGATAATATAATAATATTGTATTCTGACTCAAGGCAAGTGTCATTCCTTTCAATATTTGCTTACATCAAGCTAAATTCTCACAACTTTGTTCTAAACCAACTTTGTTTTATATATGTGGCATCTTCATGAGCCCCTTCAAGCTTTGAAATACATGTATCTAAACTTTGTCCATCATTGCTCCTTTTTATCTCATATTAACTGAACTAATTATCATAAATGTACTCAAGATTTCCATAGGCCTTTTATTTAATCATAGCCCTCATATTAACTATAAACAACAACTCATACTAATCTCGTAATTACAAATCTGCCATTTTCATACTGTATACAATGTACAGCGCACTCAACGACATGCGAACGTAATCGCCCACATACCAGATTGATTATACATTATGTAATACACATAGCGTGCGTATTCATGTGCACTTTCACCTATACACTGAAACTCACGATACAGTAATTTGGCACCACAAATTATTATACTTAAATCTCTTGACATTACAAGCAAGTGGGTTATATACACAAATCAACTATTTAAGTTCAAGATAAAATGCTAATTTACTCACATCATTGGGTTTGTATGCAAATTTAGACAAAAATCAATGGCATCGTCGGGCAACAAAACAACTTCCAACACAGGAAATTTAGCAGCACGCTTGACAGCGCCCTCAACTGGTCAAACTAATACTTTGCTTCGAAATCACCGCTTATGACGTCAGTCTCAACAATCCACATCCGACATATACACATAAACTACATTCAAATACAACTGAAACAAGATAGGAAATTATGCTACATGTGGGTTAAGGGTGACAAAAACAATATCAGTCGCTGTTGTATGCAATAGAGAGGGGTCTTGAGGGATGTACGACCCCACCCACCACCATTTTTTTTTTCAAAAGCTCCACATTTTCTTCCAAAGACACATTTCTAGAGGACCTTTTTCACATCTTGCTGTTATGCCATTGTAAAGATTTTAGAAATCGTGATCCGACCTACCCAGATTTGATATATAATCACATTTTGCTGTCCAAAAAGTATGATCACGACCCCCCCCCCCCGGAAAATCCTCGACACCCCGCCTACAGCCTGTTGGTCTTGTTTAAATTTCCAACGTATTTTAGTTTTAATTTCCATTGTTCAACATGGTGGAGGGCAGGAGGAGACAGTGTATGATACAGTTGTTTAATGTTAAGTTACGATAGTGAGGGGTGGGGTGATGGTGTTGGGCCAGGGCAAGTCGGGAAGGGCTGTAGAGACACCTGATCCACACAATTTTGCCTGATCATATCAGGGATAACCATTAGATGTTCCCTGATCATATCAGCGTCAGTTGACCAATCCATGATTGACCTTCCTCGATGTTGTTTCGGAAATTGGCCAATCATGTACATTACTTTGGCCTACTAGTGCTATGCGCACGCGAGCATGCAGCACTTTACACGCCCACGCTTCTGGTTTTCTGCGGTGGGCGAACGTGCACGAGCGACACGAAATGCGGCCGCTACCGCGGCGGATATTGGCTGTAAAATTGACTGTAAAAGAAGGTAGGCACATGATTTTGATTGAAAAGCTACGTTTAACAGGCACTCCATTTGCTTGACGCGACTGTTCATGTAATTCAATCATGGAACCGTATTAGACGCATAGTAAGACATGGTGGTAGACGTGTACCCTTAGTCCCAGTCATTTATTTCAGTGTCACGTTTTATTCTCATGTTAATCTTGTAGAGATCTAATATTGCATAAACGTACCTCGAACATACCTTGAAGTGCCACACCTCCATCTTCACGTGGATAGAGTGATATGCATTCATGATAGTGTGGCAGGGTTTAGGAGGCTTGTAGGTTCGGAAGTTTTGGGAATGACCTTGTGTATCTTGAAATGTGGCTTTCTGGAAAGTGGGTTCGTGATGGGCAGATTGAGATAGGACATTAATTGGCATCAGCAATGCACGGAAGACTGAGTGAAGAGAAAGTACTGGTAATCCCTCGCTTCTAGGGTTGACATGACAGACAAAACTAAAGTAGTGACAGGGTACACAAGGTGTCTATAGACTAGAGTTGGATCTCAGATTTTACCGACCCGTATTCTTTCATGCTTGGGAGCGATCCGTAGGCGTAGTGAACATAGTTAACGATCGCCCGCACGGTAGCGGTTATTTGGACCACTATTTGCTGCAAGATCTTGATTTTGTAGAATACAAAATTGTACAAAAAGACTTAATTTGTCGCCTTTACCACGAACCGTCCTCTCTGCGACCACGGTGCGAAAAGTTACTTTTGCAGAAAACGCGTTTGAAGTAGACGACTGTTTGAAACTGATATTTCCTACTCTTAAAAAAAGAAAATTTTCAAATGAATGGTATTGTATGAGAGCATAATATTTGAATTTTTATACCATATAGTTTTTATTTGTCTTAACCCGGTAATTTGGCAACAATTGAGTTGTAAACAGAGAGGACGGTTCGTGGTAAAGAAAAAGTACGCGATCACGCTGAAGTAGTTTACCACGAACCGTCCGCTCTGCGGTACGCGTAACCCGCTATGTACAAAACAAATGGAAGCTGACGACATCTTTGTTTGAAACTGCGGTTTATGGACGTTGCTGTTTGAATCCGAGTTTTAAATGTTGTGTCTGAAATTAATAAAATTAGAATTTCAATCAGAGTATTCTACTGCATATTAGCTTTCTATCAGGTTCAATTATTTTATGATGCAGTGAATAATTTGTTTCTATTGGCTTGCAAAACAGAGAGGACGGTTCGTGGTAAAGAAGAAGTACGCGATCACGCTGATTCCTTTACCACGAACCGTCTGATCTGCCGTGTGCGCACTGACTATGTACAAAACAAATGGACGCTGAGGAGATCTACTGCGAAAATGCTTCTTATTACGTTCCTGTTACAATGCGAGTTTACAAAAATTAAATTCTGAATTGAATACCAATATTCAATTCGCTCAGAGTATTCAGTGGGATATATATTTCATTATGGCTTGATTTTGTTTTTAATTATGCTGGAATAATTTTGTTTTATTGGCTACGACAAAGGATATGGTAATTTTTATATGCTCGATCTCGCTACTTTTAACACAAACCGTGCACTGTCGCATGTTTAGCATTGGCAATTAGAGCCTGATTATGATGTTTAAATGAGGTGTTGCAATTGTTGGGGACGTAATAAACATGTCCAATCTGTTCAGAGTGTTATACACGCTGATTTTGAAAACTTGTTTTTTCCATTGACTTGCAAGCTAAGAGGTCACCCGGGAGAGGGCGGTTGTATTGAAAGATATCATGCTTGGCTGATTGTTCCCTGACTAAAATGAAATGGACATGACAGGATTTTGTTGTTTCGATTTATTCATTAAATTGATAAAATCAGCGAATGTAACTGATCAGAAATGATATGTAGGCCTACGTTTATTTCTTACTTTCTTTCTCTTTTTCTCTTACAGTCTGTATGGCGTATCATAACTTGTTCGAAGCTGTCCCTTTTTACCTTAACTCCTCTGTCAAAAATTACTTAACATTTTGGCGTGCGCGTACGCGTTCGTCGTGACTCCCGCACGCATATGATGAGCACCAGTGATGACCTTTGACCTGAAATTACTGTGTACCAAGTTCAGTTATCACACTCTACTCCAGTCATGAGATATGCGCAAAACACGATTTTAGAATTTGTCATAGAAAGTGATATCTGAAACCTTATATACGCATCATAGGCTATCAGAATAAGCAATAAAAAGTAGGGGTTACCTTTAATTCTAGAGAGTTACGAGCGATTTAAAAATGCCCATTTTTCACTACGCGCGCAATGTGCGCGCATTTATATTTTTTGGGCATATAAGCAATATTTTGGGTCCTGATGGTCGGGAAAGGGTTCTAAACGATGTAGAATTCAGTCAGACATCTTAATCCATCGAAAAAATACGTTTTTCGGTCGGGAAAGGGGTGCGCGCGAAAAAAACACGCGCGTACGCGCGCGCACTAAAATGCTCCAAATGACCTGAAACATATAGTACCGTTAATAAGAAGTCATTTGGAGCATTTTTATTTTTTGACGCGCCCGTACACGCATGTGAAGACGCGCGCGCGCACGTGGTTTGAACCAAAAGATGACCCATGACCTGAACTTGACCCTTGCCAAGTTTGGTTGTTTTATTCGACCGCCGGCTCGAGATATTGCAAATATAGGTTAACTCTAGCTTTTTTACTAATAACGTCATAGATGACGTCACAGATGCTTTATCATATTGATCGGATTACCATGCCGAGGTATTGATATGGGACATAACTATATTAAGTTACAAGATTATTGACAATACCGTTCTTGAGATATCGTCTGAACAAAAAGTGATCAGAAAGAAACAAAAATATAGAAACAAAGAATAAAATTCCGTACAAACTCTATGGTGTTCCGCGTTTACGCGGATCACCAATAAGAGTCTATGTGAAACCTTTTTATTTATACTAAGTTTTTTTTAACGTGAATGGGAATCTCGTTCACGCAAGTCTATTTTTTGTTGCAAATGATAATAGATTTTACAAATCCAGACGGAGGAAGGAAGAACAGCGACCTCCAATACAATCTTTCTTTTCTTGAAATACGCGTGATTATACTTATGATATACGTTTTAAATTTCCCATTCTTAAGTTCAGTTCATCCTGTGAGTTATTCACCTTCTTGTAATCATAGCCCTCAGAAACCTTCACGTTTGATCTTGTGAAAATCTTCTTTATGCCAAATCGATAAATACAATTCATTTCCGACTTTCTCCCAACTCTTACGCAGTAGGCTAAATCAATCATGTTTTTACCAGAACTTTATAAGAAGTAAGTAAAGTTGGAATCAATTTTTCCTGTTTTGTTGAAATTACCTTGACGATACAGGTTATTTTGACTACGTAATCACAATTTTTGATAAGGTATAAACGTATTTGTCAAGAATACTCATTTTTATAAGAGTTAACAAAACTATATATTCCGCATTTATGGGTAACAGCGTAATTGGAAATTTGTTCAGGGGTCACTTCATATTATTGTTAGACATCAATAATAAGATTAAAGAACATATTTGTTAAAACAATTATAATTTGTGATTTGGTTTTATTTATCTATTTATTTACATAATTCATTTCAAAATATACGTTGTGTATGCGCAGAAAGAGATGTTTATTCTAATGCAAGTCAAGTAAATTTCCTTTCGGAGTACAATTAAAAAAATATCCAGTTCATCAAGATATTTAATGAGACTTTTTTGCATTTTCTAATGGCAAAATAAACTTACAAACTTAAAGTCGCAGTAAAATGTTGATATTAACTGAAGAAATTTTTATCAATCTTGTGTTCTCGTTCCAGACACCGCGAAATAAAATCAAAGACACCTAAAGTCACTGATAATGACAAATTATCGTTCAGAAATCATCGGTCACCTGCAGAGAAAGCTACGCTGCACTATACCTATGGTAATTATCTCGGGGGCACCGCATGTTTTTATGATTTTTGCTATCTCCGTAGGTTGATGGTTTAGGACAAAACAATTCACAATGCTGTTATAGCTCATAACTCTATATCACCCACAAGAAATAAGGATTTAAACATTTTTTCACCATTTACCAAAACTATAAGTTGATTTTAAGCGAATCATTTTAAATACCGATCTTCATTAGAACTCGTCCATTATCCGTCAGTTTCTTCTTTATTTGATATCACCAAAAGAATATATTATGGAAATATCATACACTGGTCATTATCAAGTAGTCGGCTCTCCACAACAGAGGAGGTATAATTTGAATAAAAGTTTCACTGTTAAGATGAAATCTAATTTGCCCTAATCGATAAACTGATTGCCTCTATACCGTTGCCGCACCATGTTGCTCCTTGCAGGTGAATTGGAAGCCAAAATAAAGCGGGAGTGGGATTCTCCTGAGCATGTACAACATTTATCTGTCATTGAGCATAACAAGGTTGAATAGATGTTGCTCCTAATAATAAAACACACAAAAAAGTCACAACATGCTAAATTCTTTGGTAGACTGCACTGCTTGTTTCGGTAAAACAGGGATTGTGGGAAACAAAAAACGAATAAAAGAAAGTAAAATTGTATGTATCATGGTTCATTTCTTAACGTATCAGGTATGATTAAATAAGTTAGGAAATGTATTTGAAGGAATCTACATTTTAAAATGAATTTCCTCTTTTAATATAGAGATGAAATCTAAACTAGATATAAGTCGACCTGCATTGTATGGATAGGCTTATGAAAATGCTTGTTTCAGTAACACAAGTCACAACGATGTTTTAATTGGTATTATAATCTCTAGATGAAAAAAACGGAGGAAAATGAATGTTATGTTACTGTTTAAAGTGTTAAGACTTAAATACCATTATTTTCATAAGTCTGTAAATATATATCTTGTTCAAGTTGTATCTCTATCCAAAGAGTAATAATAATAATAATAATAATAATAATAATAATAATAATAATAATAATAATAATAATAATAATAATAATAATAATAATAATAAATAGCCATGCTTATAAAGCGCATAACCCATTGCTGGGCATGTTTCTATGCGCTATAAGAAAATAGAAAAGGGATGAGAGAGGTACTGGATACGGTTTCAAGATATATCAGACGATCTTAAACAGGTATGTTTTCAAAGCAGTCTTAAAATGATTTATTATATTAATACACCTAACAGAATCTGGGAGATCGTCCCATAAAATTGGAGCAGCGTGAGCAAAGCTACGTCCACCATATATTTTGGTTTGAACTGTCGGAATAATGAATACATTTTTCTTCCTAGATCGGAGATTTCTTTGTGGTTTGTACACAGTGAGAAGTTCACTCAGATATGACGGAGCCAGGTCGTGAAAGCATTCATAAGCTAAAAACAATATTTTAAACACATTTCGAGAGCAGACAGATATCCAGTACAAGTTTTGCAAATTAGGTGATATGGATTCATGTCTTTTTTTTTGTGCGAGATACTAGTCGAGCTGCTGAGTTCTGAATAACTGATTCTACTCTATAAATCTTTTACGATAGATTTTTAAAAACTGCAACTTGTAATGTAGTTTAGG
The DNA here is from genome assembly GCA_001188425.1 of Eucidaris tribuloides. Taxonomy (NCBI): domain Eukaryota; kingdom Metazoa; phylum Echinodermata; class Echinoidea; order Cidaroida; family Cidaridae; genus Eucidaris; species Eucidaris tribuloides. The sequence continues at coordinate 13,435 of JZLH01S0000737.1, forward strand.
CCTAATGGCAGGCTGAAGAAGTTAGCCTATAACTACTTAGACCATGCAGTTTTGTCTACGTCAAGCTTATCTAGGGCCAGACATAGGGCATAGGGCTAGGCTAGCGAAACTTGACTTCGCAGAGTCGAAAGTAGGAATGCATATGACCTCAGTCAAAGTAGACGAGTAAATTAAACTATACTTACTTGTTAGCCTGCCATATGGGCTAAAAGTTGTTTTTTTTTCCTATAGAATCTAGATCTACGGATTATAAAACTAATTGAAAATCGAAACGTTATTTTTTCATAGAAAAAAACTAAGTACAATTAACTTAATGCTTAAATCTGTCACTAGTTATACTGGCTTGTTACAGTGTTAACTCTAGCGCTAAATTTTGGAGCTTGTTGGCGCTGTTCTGCATATAATTTTGTTTATTTCCATAATACAAGAAAATGTAAAGAGCTATAACGATAATGACGGGAATAGAACATCTTTTTGTGTGAGATTATCGCTAATTTTGTCAAAATGTTTATTCATTAAATTTCGTTTCATTTCATTTCATTTAATTCATTTTTTTTATTTCCAAAGATATAAATCAATCGGTATAACAAAATGACAAGGTTAAGCGTGATATAATTTCAATTGTCAAAACAATACCAATCTCGTAATGTACACAAGTAACAATAATTAACATCAACATTAATTCATAATTATAAAATATCAAAAAAATAATTGGTTTTTTCATGTTTTACATATACTTATCAATTCTTATAATAAAAGATAACAAATATAACATGATTTTTTATAAACGAATACAAATCATTGATAACAGAAAACGAAGCCTATCCTTTATGACAAAATAATTGGAAAAATGGAAATACATGACTCGTCAGGTAACACAGACGGGTTTGTAACATTGAAGGTCCCTGTAATAAAATCCACACAGATAACACGAAAATACACACAAGAACACACATATAACACACATAAACACAGACACACAGCGACATACACACAGACAATGCACACATACATACAGAGACATACACAGACACACAGAGACAGACAGACGCACACACACGTAGACACGAGACACATGCATACATAAAAACAGAACCACAGACACACAGACACACATAAACGGACATACAGACACACAGACAGACAGATGGACAGACTGAAAGACACACACACACACACACACACACACATACACAAATATTGAAGAGCTTATACTCATCCAAATTCTCATTTGAGTACATGTTTAACAACAGAGGACAGTTCGTGGTACAGAAATAAACACACGAACACACATATAACACACATGAACACAGACACACACAAACACACACAGACACACAGTCCAACACACACACACATACATACACAGACACACCAAGACAGACAGACGCACACACATATAAACACGAGACATACACATACACACAAAGAGAAACACAGGCACACAGATACAGAAAAAACACAGACAGACAGACAGACGGACAGACAGACACACACACATACACACATACACACACGCATACAGATATACATACATACACACATACACACATACACACATACTCAAATATTGAAGAGCTTACTTATTAAAAAGTCTCATTTGAGTACATGTTCAACAGGAGAGGACGGTTCGTGGTACAGAAATAGCTGGATTTTACAGAAAATTCTTTACCACGAACCGTCCTGAGCAAACTTGCGCGGCCACTGCGCGTGCGCGCACCAGAGAGGACGGTTCGTGGTAAAGGAAAACCGCAATATAATGAGCGGATGCTTTATGGTGATGTCAGCATGACGTAACTACGTATTTTCAGACTCTGCAAATTACACAGATTGTAGGTATCCACGAGTACATACGAAAAATGTAAAAACCTGAAAATTGAGAAAAAAATCACGAAATTGGCCAGAGAGACGGTTCGTGGTAATGGCGACGAATTTTTTTGTAAAACGTCCCTTTGAAAGTTTGAATTGTCTTTATGTGATGCAAAGTTTACTTAGACTACCCGTATGCATTCACCTGTCAGTGAATTCTTGGTGGACAACCTCCGGGCGACTTTTGGTTGGTTGACGGGCATGTGTGCACGAGAGCGCTAATTTAAGCACTGATATCAATGAGGTGTGGGTGCGATTTCTGCCGTGCACTGTGGACGATCGGCGAGGGTGTACCACACTACGAAGGGGACGGTCCGGCTATAATTGCCAAACTATGGGGTACAACATCTTTTGCTCTGTACCACCCCATAGTTCTACGGATCTATTCTTTTAAAAGTGTTCACACTAGGTTCTGTAACAACTGATTACCGGGGTATTAATATTTGTAAAATTATCATTAATAATAGTATGTCTTCACCTGTGCACCAAAATATAGACTGTACTGAAATTATTTTAAATAGGTCTTGATCTAGACCTAGTCCAATGTTCCTGTAGTATGATGATTAACATTACCTGGCTTTACTGACAACTGCTCGGCCGTTACATGGCAAAAGGGTGTATCTGCAAATTTTGACCTTTTTCAGGTTTTTGCTTGGGTGGGGGGGGGGTTAGAGGGCGCTCTTTTCATTTATCTAGTTTTCGTAATTGCAGGACTTATCCTTTTCAAGATAGCAAGGGCTATCTGCAGCACTTTTTTTTTCAAAAATATCCTGTCGTTTTCATGGCAAAAGGATGTATCTTATAGATACGCCCCAAGCCAGCCGCTGCTGAGCTCAATGATTTTCGGTAAAAAGATGTATCTGCTAGATTCACCTATCTGCCAACAAAATGATTGAGCACAGTCAGTTCCGTAACATGCCAAAAGGGTGACATACGTGATATGCGCACGACGAAAGTCAAAGACCAATTTATGGCAAAAGATGTATCTGTCACATACATCCTTTGGCCAAGTATTTGCATGAGTAGGTCATGAACATTTCATGGTGTCCCTTACAAAAATGTACCGCCGTTTTACCACGAATTACGTTGTTATATCGTCATATTACAACGAAAACACAGTATTTTCACGGTAAACACTGTAATATGGCGATAATACCGCGTTAAGATCATGTATTACGCTGTTTTACCACGAAATTTACGGGGAATGTACAACGTTACCACGAATTACACTGTAATATCGTCATTTTACAATGAAAATACGGTATTTTCATGGTGACCACCGTAGTATCGTGATAATACTGCGTTAAGATCATGTATTACACTGTATTACCACGAATATACTATGTTACCACAAATTTCATTGTAATATCGTGGTAATACCACGTTAAATACCACGGCTTACATGGTAAATTATTGGATAATATACCAACAAAATACAGCATTGTATTACACAATGCTGCAACATTATTATTATTGTTATGTTATTATTATTATTATTATTATTATTATTATTATTATTATTATTATTATTATTATTATTATTATTATTATTATTATAGTTGTTGTTGTTGTTGTTGTTATTGTTGTTGAATGATGATGTTGAAATCGATATCCTTACTTTAAAATTATTTTATTAATAATGTTTCTTTTATTATTATTATTATCATTCTTCTTCTTCGTCTTCTTCTTCTTCTTCTCCTCATTATTAATATTACTATAATTGTTAGCATTATTTCTAGTATTATTTCTATTATTATTATTATTATTATTATTATTATTATTATTATTATTATCATCATCATTAGGCCTGCTGTTGTTGTTGCTGTTAATTGTTAGGCGTAAAACAGTGAAGGCCTACTAAATTTACTTTGTCGGCTGCATCACATACGTAGGGCTATTTTGTTGATTCTGCATGTTTTAGCATCACAGTACGGTGACCCCATACTTCTTCTGTTGCCGATTTGAAGACACAAGCATTGCACATGTCAAGTGTTTACTGATTTGTCATATATTCTTTACAAATTTACGCAATGTTAACAAAAATATTATGTTAACAAATATTTTTCAAACAAATTGTTAAGTAGTTTGAAGTTAAATTCACGCAATTTGTTTTCTTTAATGTACACAAGGTGTCTTTTGAAAATAACAGGCCAATTAATATCTATTCCTGCCGTTCTCTCCCAGAAAAGACAACAATAATTCGTATATGTAGGTTCATTACTTAATATTAGTTTATAATAGAATTTACTACTCAGTTCAGAAAGAGATTTTACTTTATTATTTACAAAAAGAGACGGTGTCTCTAACATACGTTCACTAAAGGTCTATTTCGTTTTTGTTTTTTTACCTGATTAGTCCAAGCTTTAGGTAATCCAGCTTTTTTAAATCTCGCATAATCAAAAGAAGGTGTACCTTTTCTCTTGTCTACTGTAAGTTTGATGATGAAATATTCAAAGGACGGTAATACATTTATTGAAAACACACGTCTTCGAATAAATAAACTGCATTAACAGTCAGACATAGAATCAGCGTTTCTATATCAAAAATGTAATATTATTGGTTTATACCATAAAATCTTCAAAGACTTTATCTTCGTTAACAGCTCTTTTTCCAAGTATGTGTGCTCATGATTATCATCCACGCGTGTAAAATTCCGCCATAAAATGTGTGATATTTTCTTTTCATCCTGAATTTTAAAATGATGGTATCATAAATTAGAATGCAAAAGACAGAATTTAGACCCTCCTAGTGTTGTTGAAGCCAAAATGACACATTTCTTTCCACGTTTCTGTGGCTCGTGCATTCATAACCTTCCTATACCACTTTTAGTCTAAAACTGGTACAATTGGGGCTTCTTGTATATCAATCGCTATCTTGATCCTGCCTCGACATAGTCTTGTGTTACGTAACATCTTTTGACCTTTTCTGTTTTTTGTGCCATATAAAGGTTGAAAAATCATTCTATTCAGGTGTATTGCACACTTGAGAAGGGATTGATCTACAATAATTAAATGATAATTTGGCTAAGTGCTAAGAGATTTCAGAATAGTCATTTTTCAAATTTTGTTAAATTTGCTTTTTTTCCAACAGTCAAGAATGTTTTTGCAGTTTGGCAGTTTATCTGGGGCCTTCAGGTTCAATGTTTATTGGTATCTGTCAAAATGAAATTCATAAATACTTAATTGGCTTTTACGGTCCAGCGTTAGCATTAATGATGTGTAAATTTCCATCGGTATCAGTTCTATCCACATCATACCAGTTTTGTCTTTATTTCAATTTAGACCGGAACATACCCAACGAAAGTAATTCATGCTAAAATTTCTTTAAGGGAAGATCTGATCATCGAATGAAAGATAAAGTGCGTTGCATATTGTAAATTTCAAGTGAAATTTATTACACATTTGGTATTCAAGAGTTTTAATTGAATCCTTCGTTCGTTCTTATTGTTGCATAGAATTCGAACAGCTATACAAAAAGTAAAGCTGATAAGGCAACTTGCTGATTCCTCGTTCAACATTAAATGACGGATGGTCGGCACGCCGTTTAACTATACACTACTCGTTTATGTTTGTGTATAGTGATCCTGATCCATTTTCTAAAAGAAGAGCAAAATTTAGTTTTGTCAGACAAAATTAAGAATGTTATATCTAGAACGTCAAAGGCTTTTGTGAAATCGACCAGCATAATAGCACCACATTGATTACGGTTTAGAAGATACGTCATAACATCTTTCACTAGTCTTACATTGGTAGCTGCCAAACGACCTTTAACATTTTGGGTGCTGGG
>JZLH01S0000738.1:0-26439 GCA_001188425.1 Eucidaris tribuloides
GTGTGTGTGTGTGTGTGTGTGTGTGTGTGTGTGTGTGTGTGTGTGTGTGTGTGTGTGTGTGTGTGTGTGTGTGTGTGTGTGTGTGTGTGTGTGTGTGTGTGTGTGTGTGTGTGTGTGTGTGTACAGTATTAGGGTATGTGCATGCACACTCTCATGTGAGAGGCAATTGCAGTGCTCAGGGTACTCACTCCGAGAAGTAGCTAGTGTTGTGAACATGTAAGACTTCGCCTGCAGTGAAATAATCAGTTTGTACAGGCTGGAAACTGCATACCAGGCATGTGCATCACTTCATACAATGCTTACAGTCATGTCAGAAGGTTAGCTGCAGGTAATACTACCCAGTTGTCTAGACAGTTAGAGTAAACAGTTTTGGCACCTCCGTCTACCACCACTTTCTCCCTTTTTATTTAGAAAAGTCTTTTGACCTCTTTATTGCTTAGAAATTCTCATGTGTGTGTGTGTTTGACTGTGTGTGTGTCATGTCATGTTATCCATATATTATGCTTGCTATGCGCATAATGCGAACAAAGATTTCTTGATAGGGTTTGTAGTTTTGATCACATCTTAGATTTGTAGTAAATCATGATCAATTTGCACATGCTGAGACATTAATATTTTGATTACCGGTAATTTGAAGAGAAATATTAAAAGATTAGTATTGCATCTGATAATAGCCAAATGGTCCTAAATAGGAGGTGCTTGAAAAGAGGGGTTGATAGAAGTGAACTTGTTACTTTTACCATAGATCCTAAAAAATAGTTGTGGCATATGTCATGACAATATGCTAGTTGGTGATCCACGTAACCGCGGATCACCATAGATTTCGTCAAAATCTTTCTTTTTTTATTCGTGTTTCTTTCTGGTCATTTCTTGTGCAACAGATATCTCATTAACGCCATCGTCAATCATCTTCTAACTCAGCATAGTTATCTCCCATGTCAATACCTCGGCACACAATTTTTGTCAGTGTGGTCACTCGTCCGTGACGTCATATATGACGTCATTTGTAAAAAGTTAGAGTTAACCTGTAAGTGCAATATCTCGAGCTGGCAGCCGAATAAAACAATGAACTTTGGCAGAGGTCAAGTTAAGATCACAGGTCATCTTTTGCACCTAACCACGTGTGCGTACGCGTCAAAGTTTCATAGGGCTCCAAATGACTTTTTGTTAACAGCACTGTACGTTTCAGGTCATTTGGAGCATTTTGGTGTGCGCTCCCCTTTCCCTACGGAATAACGTGTTTTTTTCGATGATTTTGGATGTCTGACTTAATTCTACGTCATGTAGAACCCTTTCCCGTCCACCAGAACCCAAAATAACACTAACAAGTCCAAAAAACGTAAATGCGCGCGCATGCGCGCGTAGTGAATGATGGGCATTTTAAAATCACTCATAACTCTCTAGAATTAACGGTGACCCCTACTTTTTAGTGTTTATTCTGATAGCCTGTGACGTGTAGATAAGGTTTCAGGTATCCCTTTCCATGACAAATTGTTGTGACGTCATCTATGACGGCACAAAGAAAAATCACATTTTGCGCATATCTCATGACTGGAGTCGAGTAACATAACCAAACTTGGTACACAGTAACTTCAGGTGAAAGGTCATCACTGGTGTAAATCACAGCGTGCGTGCGTCACGTCGAACGTGTACGCGTGCATTTGATTTTAATGCTTGGTGGCTCATTTTTTCGTAGTTTTTTCATACTTCCCATATTTTGGCCCATAACTCAGCCATGCAGTGTCCTATCAACACCGGACCTTTTCCATTCGACAAAGAACATTCTAAACTAATATCGAAGAGCATTGGTCTAGGTGTGTCGGAGTACTCCTTGGGTGTGAAAATTCACCTGAAAGTTGACATTAAATTCGGAAATATCTTGATACTTAGCATGACATTGCTTTTAAATACATGTACAAATTCCAAGCTATGTTTATATTGCTTCTCCTGATAGTGAATGATGCGCAGATGCGATATCATACTTCACTTTGCCTGCCAATTATGTTGACGTCATCTTTGACGTCATAAAGAAAAAAATATTTCGTCCATATCTCATGACTGGGGTGAAGGAAGATAACTAAACTTGGCACACAATAAGTTCAGGTCAAAGGTCATCACTGGTGCTCATCATATGCGTACGGGAGTCACGACGAACGTGTACGCGCACGCCGAAATATTAAATAATGTTTGACAGAGAAGTTAAGGTGAAAAGGGACAGCTTCGAACAAATTATGATACGCCATATAAATTCTCACAATCTGTTAAGGTCTGATGATCGGAGCGAATATGCGGATCACCAATTCGTCTCAGTGACGAATTAAAGTCTAGTTATTTTTGTTTTCAGCATGTGAAATTAATTACCATGACAAGATGAAACAAACAAACTCTGAAAGTGATGGAGTGGTCTTGAAGATAAAGGAAGAGTGGGATACATGTAGATGCATTTAAACAAAGTTTGTACTTTAAAAAAAAGTTCATGATTTATTGCACTATTTGCAATATTTGTGTTTCTCTCTTTACTAGAATTTAATTTTTTACATGGAACATAATGAATGCTTCTGACCGTAATGGTACTAATGAATCATATTAATCTAGACATGTTACAGTTGTACACATAACAGGTATTTTTTACAGGGGCCTGCCTGAAATACATGACAACTGAGTCAACTTCATTTCAGTTTTGGTTTGTTATATATACCTGTGGTTGCAGTGTGAATTTGTTTAGCAAACACACTATGTGGATATAAAAATATTGGGAAATATACACACCTGCCAAGATATTGTTTAAATATTGTCCTTGTAGTCAATAAATTGATAAAATCAAGTGGGTGATGTAAATATACACTCAGTACCAGTGCAAAGACAGCATACTCCCCAGCTTGTGTTCTTGTTTTATGAGCATGAAACATTGAAGAACCAGAGAATAATTTGTGTTAGTAAATTTAAACAGATGCCCTTCAATGTAATGAAATTTAACAACTGCTACACATTACTGATTCATGTAGCAATTGCTATGAAATGTGATGAGAATGAGATAACAGAAAAATTATTCCTTGTTACATGAAATTTAGAATAAGCTATCCCAAATGCATTAAATCTGTTGTTGATATTGTTTTTTAAGGATTTGCTAGATCTGGCCCGAAAGCAAACCTCACGATACAGCACTCAAATACATGGGCATTAGCCCCCCCCCCCTCCAATAAGATTGAAAACAATAGCTAAAGTCAATATTTTTAAGGGGGCTATTTTTTCTAGTACATGTAATTCAGGAAAGTTAGCCCTTGTGGTCAAATTTCACACAAATTATTTTCAAAGACGACATTCCAAAGTTAGGTATCATATTACAATTCTCTACACACAGCAGAATAGAAATATTAAAACTATGTCTTTGCTTATGTTGTAGCCCCCATAAGCAGTAAATGACCTCTGAATAAATTTTATGCATAGGCCTAGATGTATGATTATATAAGTTATTAGGCATAATATCTAATCTCTCACAAGAGGCAATGTGTAAAACCTAATTTAACCCTCAGTGAAGCATAAATTTGACAAACATATCAGCTACAAATATTCACTGTTGTGTTCCACACAAATAGATGATAGCTTGTACTAGGAAGTGACTTGAAAAAATATTTCATGACAAAAAGTAGGTCAAATGGGTATGAGAAGTACACAACACCATTGAGTCTTCTGTATGATGTACATGCACTGATATTTTTTTCGGCATAAAAGTTCTACAGTATTCTGTTACCTTGTTTCACTCTAGTACATGTAGTTCACTGTGCCATTCACTGGAAGTTATTACATAGTGCCCTTAATTACATGTAGTTTGCAGCAGTACACACTGAGCTACCCTACTCGAACTTTGTTCTTAATTAATTACTGTAGTCCAGAGGCATAACTCATGTCTCTAGGTATTTGTGCACTGTACATAACGGTACATCAGGTTAAATAATTGGAAAGGTAAAGGCACAGGTTTTATAGTCTAATAAATATCTTGGCCTTAAATTAAATGCTGTCTCACACAACTTCAAACATTACCACCTGATTATTTACTGGACCTACAGTGTATGTTGAGCATGCACAAATGTACATGTACAGTCACCTCCATATGTTCCCTGGGGAATATTCCTCGTCAGGCTGCCTGCCTGGTTGGAGCTAATTCATTCACAAGTGGCTTCTTCAGTTTTGTCGAGTGGCCATTAATATTCCTGGGTGAAGGGATATAATGTGGATGAATTGTCTTACACAAGGATGAAAACAAGGATACTAAAGATATGTGATTTAAAACTTTGTGTCTGTTGTTTGCTTGTATTTTATTACAGACCCATCTGACGGTAGCGATAAGTAACACACATGACTTGGGAACATAGTTGACAGCAAGCGATGGCCAAAATGGTGAATGCGGTGGTGAAGTACCTGCGGGAGGTGACGGTGGAACCGGTGCTGTTCCTCTTCATGTTCGGGTTCTTCATGCAGGGCCCCCTCCTCCAACTACTCATCATCCAGAAGATATGTCGACAGACCCACAACAGCAGCGTCTGCAGCAACAAGACCCAATTCAAGGAGATCGAGAACGACGTGGAAGCCGAATCGGCCCACTGGATTCTATACTTCAACATGTCGGCCATGATTCCCGGAGTCGTCATGGCAACCATTCTGGGTCCGCTCAGCGACAACGTGGGTCGTAAGGTCATCATGCTTTTGCCATCTTGCGGAGCAGTTGTAGCGGCCATTAACTTCATGCTGACGTCGTATTATATAGAATGGCCCGTCGAAACTCTGCTACTGAGCGGTCTGGCATTAGGGTTGACGGGAAATTTAGGAAACCCCTTTTTGTGTCGGTAGTTAGTTACGTCACGGACATTACAGAACCATCATCACGTATGAAACGTTTGGGTCTGCTAGAAGCCATGGGTGTACGATAGGAGGCACCGTGGGGCTTGGTGTCGGGGGGCACTGTAACGCAAGAGTTTGGATTTGTTACGGCATTTTCTTTGTATTTATCCCTTCACGTCATAATCCTGATATACATCGCTGTACACTTAAAGGAATCTTTACCGAAAGACCAGCGAGTGACTAAACAAAATGGCGTTGCTCGCGGTGCGGAAGAAGTCAAAGCGACCAAAACTATGCAATGCTACAAATTAGTAGTCGGGAGTTTTCAACGCGCTTTATCTGTTGTCTTTTTGAAGCGAAAGGGATCAAGACGGAAGCATCTCTTGCTGCTCATGATGATGTCAATAACGGGTGTTATAGCTCAATCAGGTAAGTTATGAGTTCTGTGGGGGAATTTTCATCAATATCATAAGTTATAATTCACTGTCAGACTTCCTGTAAATCTTATATGTTGTGGATTCTACTATGTAATATTGATTATGCAAAAGTGCATTAATTAATGCTTGTTGTAAACAAGGTGAAATTATGCCATGCAAATTTGCTGTTCATCTTTGTGAAACTTAGATTAAATGCTTAATATATTTATCTCATGTTAATGACTCAAAAAAGGGAATAACCCAAGCTCAAGCAATTCATCTAATTACATGTATGAACAGCAAACCTGCTTTGCATCATGAATTATCTCTGCAAACCTGTGGGGCCGTATAAAATGTCAATGAGCTTGGAAGTACTGATCCCAGGTATCTGTATCCAGTAAACCATGGTAATACTGTTACCCAGCATAAATGTCTTGTTGGGTCATTCTATTTCTGAGTCATTAAAATAAAGTAAAAAAAGATTAAGCATTTGATCGAATTATGCCTGTATATTTACTGAGATGAACAGCTAACCTGTATGTAACGTACTTGGCTTCATAAATTCTTTCTGCAAAACTTTTCATTCATTCAGGTAAAATTGATTGTGAATTCTGTAGGTTTAAATCTACCCTCCTCATATCATTACAGACAATTATTGTGATAAAATGGTAACACTAATGATGTTGTGATTAATGTAACCCCAAATCTAAACATTGGATTTTATCTCAATATTGCTTTCCAAGAGACTATTTGACATTAATTGATTTTACAGCAAGTATAGTTAAAAATTCATGGTGGAATGCCTTGATATTGGATCTTAATTTTTGCTGGTATATCATTGGAGTCCATGGTCACGAGGTCACACCACAAGGAAACATATCAATGGTGATTCATTACTCTTCACTGTATTCATGGACATGGCAAATTCTTTACGAAACCAAAACTTGTAATATAGTTAGGGATTATTGTGGCAGATACTGTTACTGATGTAATAATTATATGTACACACAAAGCAAAACCAGTTTGTAAGTACAGTATAAGTAGATTATATTTCAACAGAATTTGATACAGTGATATGTGGATCAGGTTATATGTAATTCAAAGGAGAACATCTGCATATCTATTTTCAGTTGATATTATGAGGAAGTATCCTTGGTTTATGCTGTCACAAAGCATGCATTTTCTGTCCTATGCTGTTCCTGTATTATTAAAGGAAGAGTAGAAATTTCATTAAAAAAATACTCTGAGAAGTATCAACAATATGATGAGTAGGGCATTATCGTTAAGAAATTCTGTGGATATATCATTAAAAATATTCTTGCTGATATCAACAATTGTCAACAATAATATAGGCCGAATACACCATCAAAATTCACAGTACATGTATATTAATCAATGGACCCTACTACTCCATGGTTAAACACTGCTTTCCTTACCTAACAATATCATGTTGAAACTCTTCATTGCACATAAATTATCTCCCAAACTTGTGTAAAGTCAATTTGACCACATTTTCAACTGCAAAGAACAAAGCCAGATCCAAATAATGTGAATTTTAGCACAGTGTTGGTAAAAAATATTGGTCCCTCCCCATGCAAGAACCATATCTGAAAGAAAAGCTGTTGCCAATATTTTACTCAAGAGATACCCTTTTTCTTTGACAGCCTAAAAGTTAACCCACTACAAACACTAAACCCAAGATATTCTAAGATGAAATGCCACCAAAATCATGCTTGTGCAGGAATTGAGAGGAGAATGTAGTGTACAAGTTAGTTTTTTTCAGAGTACACACCCCTTTGGAACCTTAGGTAGGTATTCTCTTTGAGGAACCATGGTCCACTAATGATTCTTCACTTCCAGGTAACCTCTCATGCTGATATCAATTCCTCATACCGTAATTGACCCTATGCCAATACGGCATTCAGCAGTACGGGGCGTGCTTGTCCAAGAGAACTTGAGACATACAAACTTCTAATTCGATACATAACACAGATTGAGAACTGAAAAGTCCTGTAAAAATGACATGTTTAAAGTTTGTGGCATACACACCCAACAAGTTCTAATGATACATGTAAAGGTGTCCCAAAATCATTAATCAAATTTGTGGCATGATTTGTGAAAAATGTATGATTTTTATAAAATCATGAATTTTGCAGATGTCCCTGTATAATGTCTATGGGAGGTAGAATAAATTAGTCACACCAGTAGTACCACTATGCAATTTGCACTCGCTCACACTGATGTTCATGTACTAGTTAGGCTCTGCATTTCATCTCTCAGTGAAATTAAAAGTATGCGAAATGTCACCAATATCTGCATGCGCTAAAAATTAATCGTGCAAAAATTTCCATTTGTGAATTTTGCAGATGTCCTTGTATAATGTCTATGGGAGGTAAAATAAGTGAGTTACACCAGTGGAAGGAACCACCATGCAATCTGCACTTATTAGTTAGGCTCTGTATTTCGGCGAAAGTATAAACATGCAAAATGTCACAATTCTCTGCATGCGCGAAAATTTCCACTTTTACAGTAGTGTCCTCTATTGCCAAACACCCAACTGGCAATGGGGAGAATTCTTCTTATTTTTTTAATTCCCATCATTTTGTCTAAAAGGTGACATGGACCTGACTATCATGTACACCAAGCACTCTCCCCTGAGCTGGCCCCCGTCCACCGTCGGTATCTACCTAGCGCTGAGGACGTCGCTGAAGGGGGTGGCGCTGGTCATCGTAACGCCCATCATCGCCCGGGTCTCTCAGGCCAGCACCCCAGTTGGTGACATGACGTGGGCAAATCTCTCTCTGGTGTCAACGATAGCCGGGTACGCCACCATGGCCTTGGCCAAAACGACCGCAGTCATGATGTCAGGTGAGTGAGCAAATTTAACGTGGAGTTTATGACCTAGTTTTGTCAATGCCATTCTATGTACATGTGAGCTGCATTTTTGAGGGGGGAGGGCGGGGAAAATTTATGCAAATGTGGCATGAAACCATGATAATAAGAAAATAACGAATCACTGATATGCAATGTTTATGTTTTTATATTAATTTACGTACACATATTTCAATAACTGCAAATTTAATCACTCACTAAATTGACACGCTCAGTTGTGAATTCACTAAAATAACTGCAAAATACTTGATACATGTATGTAATATGCAGTATTTGTTATTTCAAATAAATACATTAGTCAGATTACATTATGATAAAAATATTTCAAACTCTGCAATGAAGATGGATTTCAAGTTCCGTGTAACTTCTTCATCCTGAAGTTCCTGGAATCGTATGATTCTGTTCAAAACATTAGAGTTTACAACTCCAGGAAGAATGGCTTTAAACCAGAAGTGAGAAATTTCTTCTGCATCCGTTTTCCCCATTGCTTTCAGGGTACATAGTTAAAGAATCCCAAAATGTAAATTGTATACAATGTATGAAAATCAGAAAATACACAACTCATGTAGACTCTAGGATTAATTTAATGCATACGGTACTTCTTACACTAAATAACAAAGGCTCTAACTAAAGACATCGGAAATATTTGTCAGTTTGTATATAGCATGTGTGTAAGATATTTACCAATGTTAATATAGTGAAAAAAGTTGTTTATATCACAAGACAAACACAAATTTACCTCTTGCTTGTGATCAATGTAAATGGAATGTTATGTAAGTTTCTATGAAATGTGGCATGCAAAGAGATAATGTTCTTTTTGTTTTGTTTGTAACAGTTCCTGTGATTGGCTGTCTGTTTGGGTTGACTAGAGCTGTCCAGGGCTCTATAGCAACCAGGCTGGTAGAGTCCACAGAATTTGGTGAGTTATGTAATCACTGTGTATTTAAGGTGACTCAATCTATTTAGTCATGTGGATGGAACATACACTGCTTGTAATTACGTTTTAGATGAAATATATGTCAAGCTCAGTGATAAAATGTATGGGTGGAGGAGGAGGAGTTAACAAAATTTATAGAATAGCATTGTAAAATGCTTCTTTCTCCAAATTACTAGACCTTTTGTTGGCCTATAGTGTGTTTAGTAATGTTGTTATACTGAATGGAGATTTTTTATCGTGAAAATTAGAAATAACCTCCAACCCCCCCCCCCCCCCAGGACTGTTAAGTGAAAATGTGATGTCTAATCAGGGGCATCAATCCATTTGTCGGATGCTGGAAGGGGGCAAAAATAAGAAATTAATGTTAACATTTTTGCCACGCTCCATGTGCAATATTGCAACATGAAATTCAGCAAAATTAAAATTGCTGTAGTAGTATGAACTGTTACTTGATTTGAAAAGATGTTATCATGCACTGTTTTTTTATGGGTTAGTAGATGTCAAGAAAAACATCACTAACGTGATTTCAAAATAGCCAAAAAAATCACTGAGAAGGGGAACATCCCCCTCTCAGATACTCCCATCGTTAATGGGTCAACCCCCCCCCCCTTAGCAAAAAGTTAGATCCACCCCTTATGTTTCAACTCATTTGGTTCTTAGGCATTTTGACTTCTTCCAATCATTACACTTCCCCTTAACCCGTTGCCTCTGAGATTCTGAAAATCCCATAGAGTTAACACAGGGCAAATCCGGTTCCCGTAGCCAACGGGTTAAAAGCCATTGAGCTATGAGTGATCTTAACTCTTTATGATGTGAGACCATGAATTTAAGTAGTTTGACATTGCATTTGATGTTCTCTCCCTTGGGAAGGACATTGATATGTGATGTTTTGCCCCTGCTGAGTTTTAAGAACATTACCAAGAAATAAAAGAGATTGGAAAATGAAAATTGAACTTGAATAAATAAATAAAAGTAAAAAATCAATCAATCAATAGATCAATAGATTAATAGATAAGTCAAGAAATAAATGTATATATTAGTCAGTTGAATATATAAAGAAGTCAAATGAATATTGAAATATTAATGAATTATAAACAGATAAATAATTTAGTAAATAAATTAATAAGTAATAAGCCAGTTCGTATTTGCAATTTACTCATATGCAGATGAAGGTTAACAGAGAACAAGCAGTGCAACCATTGAGTTGATCAAAACTAGACACGTCTTTGTATAAGTTGAATTATAGATATTCACTTATGCACCAGATGGACATCTGAATGTAAAGTTGCAGGTATTCTTTCAGCAAAATTCAACAAAGCCATTCATACAGTCAACCATCATTACCAAATGGTTGCTCTTAAATGCCTCGTGAAAGATCTGTCCCATTCTTCAATGATGTATGAAAATACCCTTTGGAACATCTAACAAACAAACTCCAAACATTAAACTACAAACTGACTTGTGTGCTGACTGGCTTAGCAATAATGAAAGCTCCAAAGAACAAAAAATGTGTTGCAGTAACTAGTACCACTACCATTTCAGTGTAGTGATACAGGATATGACACATACATGTACATGTACAGTTAGCACACGTTCCAAAGCAAGTGCAAGAATGTACAATATGTGCTTGTTCATGGCATACACTATATGAATTATGAATGAATGTGGATTCCTCATGTAACCCAATGTTATTTACCGGTACAACAGGAAATGTACGTTAGGATTTGGAGGAGGTTAGTGGTAGGGAACTATTTTTCGGTTGGCCACCAGAAGGGCCCTAGCATATATTTCTGGCAGAAGGGCTTTAACAGTAAATTTTCTCTAATTTGAGAAAAATTGCCTTATTTGATATTGAGCACTTGACAGACTGACAGAAGGATCCAAAATATCACACTACTTTGATTTCATGTGAAAAGAGCCAATGGTTTTAAAGTTAGAGACAATTAATTAAAGGTTAAGGCCCTTCTGCTGGACAACCAATGTATTGAAGAAGTTTGGCCCTGTACATATGTTGGACAAGGGTTTCGTTATTTGGACACTTCATCTTTTCAAGATATGTTATATTGAAAGTATTTTTCAAATGATTAAAATTAAAATTTCATAAAAAAATCAAGATAAATTGAAGAGAAAGTTGCATCCCAATGTCTGTCTGCATGATAAAACCTTGTGCGTAAAATCTGTTTTATAAGCACAACATCCAGTTACACTATGCATCTAGAATTGCAACATGTCATGACATGCAGTATTTCATTTGCTATTGTTATTAGGTAACATAATCCTTTGAAAACAATTTTGTGTACATACATTTATCATGCTTTTACATGTAACTCGGTTCAGTTTACTAGGGATAAAAAATTGATTGTAAAATACCACTTATTGTGCACATGATTATAATGACAGTCAACAGGGTACATCAGATTTTGATGTTTCTGGGGGTGGGTGGGGCAAGGGGTCCAGAGGCAATGCCATATGCAGGAGGCAGTAAAGGGCTAGTGTCCCTGGAAGCTGATGGGTTGTACGTAATTTATATGCTAAAAGTCAGCGTCACTGAGTTTGTGATGGATAGTATAATTCAAAATCAAGACTTCGCAGAATGGAGGGATATATTTTTAGAGGAAGACAAGTTAACTTTTGTGAAAATAATTAGTATTTCCCCTTTGTTGTCATGCAGCTCTTTACTCCCTTGCCTCATGCAAGAGTTTTCCTATGCTATTTTATTTACATAATTCTATGCGTGCAACTTTACTCCGTTACTCCTTTGCTGACTTGGTGTACAATGTACTTTCGTACTGGATAATATTGATGCACTCCAATCCCTGAAATCAAATTCTAGATCCCTGATTTACATGCGCAAGCTGAGAGGCCTACGTATCTTAAAAGTCGTCCTAACCTACTTTGCTTTCCAAATAGTTACTGCACATCACACCTTACATGGTCATTGAGTCCTAACCCTATTTGTTCTGGTTGAATGGTTAATGTCATTAAGGAGATATTCTGTGATACTTGTGTTATGTGTGTATTTGAGGGTTTTTTCCCCCTATTTTCATTGAAACTGGGTCACAGGTAGCATTCAAATTAGTATCTTTAGTACAAATTGGTTCATGTTTCAATACACATATTCAACCAATCACCTCTGGAAAACCAGATTTCACACAATTTAGCTGTAGTCCTGATTTGAGGAGAAAATGGGTTAATTGCCAAAATCTTGCTGTTTCAGTTCTATCTTGATAGTTGAATTAGACACATGTCAATGTTTCAAATCCTGTGTTTATAGTCCATTATAGCCCATAAATCTGACTGTTGTGTATTTTATAATATTTTACAAATAAAAGAAAACATGAAAGAAATAGCTATGACAAATGTATGAGCACATGGTGACTGCATTTTAAAAACTGTAGAACACTTTTTTCAGTCCTAAACTTACTTTGAACAATTTATGAAATCTGGTTAAATTGCAAGAGTGCTTAGCTGAGAAGAAGAAAACCAAGAAATGGTCTTCAACCTTTGAGAGCCCTTCCCCACCACAAAAACAACAACAACTAACTAATAAGCTAGAAAGAAAATTCAGCTACCCAGCTACAGATTTCAAGAAAAGAAATGTACACAACTTTAAATAACAAGCTAATAAACACAACATTTTGGGGGTCTGGGTGTATTGGTACAAAAGTTGCATTTATTCAAACATATTTCCTAGATGCTGGTGCTAAGCAAATAATCAATACAATGTTTGCAAAGGTGATAAGACAAACTATCACTTGTGAGGTGATATGGATGTAGCTAGAAGTGATGTTTTTTTCCATCGCATTAAACCAAAAGGTGATTTTTTACTCTATATCGCACATCTGAAAACATTTAACAGTAGACTTTGAACTGAAAGAACAAGATACTTACTTCTCTAATGAAAAGAAAAGTAATGTTTACTTCTCACAAAAGTACCATCACACAGAGTGCAACACATTTTCATTCACACAAATATATTGATAATGCTTGGGACTCTATGGACTGTAGATATCAATGAAACACAAATGTACTTTCACCATTGAGTGCAACAAACTTTTCTTCTTGGGTAATCAATGGGAATAACTATGATTTATCACTTGATTGACTCTTGGCCAATCCTACAGCAAGATTCTTAGTATGTGGAATATAATGCTAAATGTAAGTGGTATTATGTGTACCTTCAATACTGTGACCATCACTACTGTTGTTTCCTGTATTAATTACTGCAAGTATAAAAGTAAAATGTTTAATCTGACCTTTTCCTACAAGATGTACCACCAATTAATGTCTTTCTTGATTTCCCTAGGTGCTATGTTTGCCTGTTCATCCCTAATTGAAGCCTCCTGTTTGATGCTGGGGTCGGTGATTTTCAACAATCTCTATCCAGCAACATTAGACTTCTGGCCAGGCTTTTCTTTCCTTGTGATGGCAGTACTAGCTCTTAACAGTCTCTTGTTTGCGATGTAAGTAGAGATATTTTTTTGTTCATTTACCTGTGTAATATTTATTTGTAATTTTTAAGCAAATTAATAATTGATTGGTTAGTTAGTTAATTAATGTATTTTTTATTTATTTGTGACATGTCACCATGATACCCCGATAAAGTCCCACATCACATGAAACATAAACGTAAGAAGAAAAATACTTTGGGTGAAAAATATAAATATTCAAACTTTTGCAACGTATGAAGGTCATAAAATTTTAGTTTTTTGAGGACTTCTCACTTTCATGCTTTACTAATAGGATATTTAGCACTTTCCTTACCTCTGGGTTCTGTGACTTTATCAGCGTATTGTCGTGACAAGCCACACTTATTTATTTATTTGTTTAACTTTGTGTCAAGGAGAGTGTTTGCTCCCAAAATGATGTATGACTTGCTTTTATTGGGCCTATAAAATGGGAACCCTCTTTACAAGAGGTGCAAACTTATGGCATTTCATGAGATTATTTGAGAGAAATTGAAGACTGTAGAATAAGAAGAACTGATTGTTTTAAAGTCGTTACATGCTGGTAAATTTTTTTGACAAAATTTTGGTCAATATGACCCTTCCCTAGTAGGGGTTAGGGAGGGGTCAATCGGGGTCAAATTTTTAAATTGGTTGATTTCTTCAAAATGCATCTCAAATTACTCGACTAGTTACAAAGATTAAGAAAATGTATAATTTATCATGTATTTTGTGTTTTGTTGATGAGAAATAAGGTCACATTCGGGCAAAGGTCAAATGAGGTCAAATTTCAAACAACGTCCAAATTCGACAAATTGCATATCAAATTGTTCGTCTTACTGAGGACATTCCAAAAATATATACAATTAAGTGTTTTTGACATTCATTTATTCGAGAAATGCATTTGTTCTCCTCAGACCCTTGTTTGCAGAGGAAGAAATACTCCAGTCCACAATACTGATTATTGATTATTGGAAATCGACAAGTGTGACAATGACTGTTTTTGTCGTTTATTCTTTTATCTTTTATTGTGTCAATTAACTTCACCACATTTGGATGTACAACTCAAATTGTGATCTGTAGACAAATTTGAAAACTTTGAGCATTTGTTTCTCAAAAGTAGTATTATGTGACTTCAGTACTTCTTATTCTACAGTCTTCAATTGGGCTTTAATGTTTGGACAATGGAGCTTCACTGGCTGAGCCTCATTGTGTGCATGCACAATAAGCATGGAAATAAACTAGGTAAAATAAGATAAGAATAATAAGGTAAATATAGAAAATTTAATATGTATCATTCTTTCATATTCTTTGAATCATAGTTCTTTGTTTATTTTTCTGTCTGTAGATATCTTCAGTATGACATGAGAACGGAATGGTCAGAAGAATATCAGGAAAAAGGTTGGTAAAGTGTACTAAACCCTTAGTGAGCCCCTTGATTTTAAGCCCATTGGGGTTAAGGCATTTTTCCTACAGTGCGGCATTGCTATGACATATTTTAAAGCAGAAGATCAATGACAATTTGGTGACTGTCATATCGCAACAATGTCTAGGTGAAAGACTACTCTGTGCATTAAACAATAGAATCCTACAATGCAGTATGATTCAAGATTCATTCAAAATTCAAGATTAATTCATTGTCATGTAAAACAAAGCATAAAATTTTATATACAGTCTGATCGTAATAAATAATGGATAAAACACATGTATGTAAACATCAAATATCAGATTACACAGCATAAAATAATGACCGAAATAGATACATGTACACAAATATTTTCAAAACACAGGCGAACATATTACACATTTAAAATATGCATGGCAATAAATGTTGAAATTAATACTTCTGGCATGCACAATACATCTGGCATAGCAATGACTGTGTGATGAGTGTTGCATAGATAAATGTGGCACAATGCTAGTGTACATGCACGTGGCAGCTCATCATATGCTACTGGTAGTGTATTTTATACACTGAATATTTTATGGTGGTTTTATTTTTACAACAAAATAGCCACAAAAATGTTCGCTTCCTGATGTACCTATACAAAGTAAATGAATATGCATTCAAATCATGATAATAAAGTCTCGCAAATATCTCGTCTTGGTGGAAAATTGCGATATAATATGTACGCAAAATATATGGTGTATACAGTTTGTCGCTCTTAAACGGAGAAGGCGCCAGCTACTAACAGGCATAAGTTAAGAAAATATTTGAGTTCTTGCCAACCAATCAGATTGCACGTGTACAGCAGGGAGCTGACCATGCGTGACCAATGCATGCCACGTGACGTGTTAGCCGCACCGTGGTAATGTATGCACTGTTTGAATTGATAAGCTCCTCCCCCTATAGCTGTTTCTGCAAGTTTTGTCTTAGGGTAAAACTTACAAAGACGTAAAATAAACACAAATTAACTAATTTATAGGGCCTTGATGAGGGTGAGTATCACACAGTACCCCTTATTTAGGCATTTTTTGTCACCATGTTCCATAATTCTCACAATACTCACAAGGTCATTTTTATTCTTAACTTATGCCTGTTAGTTGCTGGCGCCTTCTCCCTTTAAGGGCGAGCCCTGTGTAGTCCTGTCGACGCCCAGATGATGTACCACTGTTCTTACCAATGTGATACCTTTGCACTGCAGAACTAGTACCAATCCAAGAAAAATTGTTTTGTATCGAAGTGATAGGTTCCCAAAATTGCAATGATGTTCACAGCTTGCTATAAAACTGATACAAAATGCTACTAGTGACAAAATGGAATAAAGAAGGGTCAAGCACCACCAGAAATAACTTAATTTTTGATTAATTACTAGAAATTAGTGATGAAATTGAACTTTGTTTGCTGTATGAATGTGCACTGTCATATTGTTAGAATCGTGTGCATATGCATACGCATGACTGGCTTGTGTATATTACAATTATAGCTTCTATAGCGCAAATTGCTGTACATATGATTAGGGCACCGGAGAAAACAAATGTGATGTTTTGCCAAATTTGAGATCCGAACTTTCTGCAAGGCTACATATTGATATCTTCTTTTGTAATAAGATTACCACAAAAGTTAAGATTGAATAATTTAAATGATAAATTCATCCACTCTCTACCATAACTTTAAAGGCAGATTTTAATATTGTACCCAGTTTGAAAATCTGAGCACCCAGTATATTGCTAAATTGAGCCTCCATAAATGTTAAAGGGAACCAACACCCTGAGTAATTTATTTGCTATACATGTAGAATATATTTGTGCCATGCCCTCTGCAAAATATTAGCATTTATGATTACTCCGTTTTTTAGTTATTGAGGTTTGAATGTGAATTTCAAACAACAAATAAAGCAAAAAACGACTTGGCATAGACTACTCGATCACCCGATACTATCAATCGATCGATCGCGTTATCGATATTTTTTCTGTCAAACGTCTTGATCGATAACAGTATTGCCGTTTGGCTAGAGTGCCGCAGATACGACGGTCCGGGGACCTGTAAAGTTCACTGTCGGTCAATTTTACTGGTCCGACCTAGCCAGTTAACATAAAAACGTTTATATATCGAGGAATAAGGGTGCACATAAATTATATTATTTTAGCTCCACATCACGCTAAACAGAAATGTCGGGTGTAGTTGTTTCCCGATCGGAAATAAATTATGGATACAGACCTATTCGGATTCATATGATACTAAAACAAATATCGGGTGCTTGCTTTTACAATTGGAAATGAATTGTCAGTGGTAATATTCGGCTCCATATGATGCTAAAATAAAGTGTGACATACAAAAGTCATGTAGGCCCTACGATCGGTTGTATCATTTGTGAGAGTAAACCGGATTACGTGTTCTACTCCCTGCGCCTTTTTTTATGAACATTGAATAACTCGTCTGCCATTGATTTGTCTTAATAGGGACGCCTGTGTTAAATGGCAAAAAGTCAACATGTATTTTTTATCAAAGACGCCGGATCCTGTTGTGCTATTCTTGCGTAAGTAGAGGCGGAATGGGTATTGTCATTTATTAAGCCGGTGTAGCACACCGTACTGAATAAACTGTGAAATTACTTCACTTATTGCAAAGCTGGTAATTTAAGAAAAAGTCCGCACAAACAAGAAGGACGGGTGGTCGGTATATGCATGGAAGAGAAGAGATTCGCCAAAATAATGATTTGTTATCACCACAGAAACCGTTCAGTCTACCACCCCACCACCGGCGCGTTTTGCCGGCGCGCATTACAGCGCTCACAGGACATTGACTTTTGCACCACAAATACTAAGTTGACCGATTTCCTCAACTAGTTAATCCATAGCCTCGGCATTTGTGAGCATTTAGATCAGGAAGCATATTATACGGCATAAAAAATTCTTTCATGCCCAAAACTATGTGATATCATCCCTCAATACAGGCTTCTGTCCTTCAATCCATTTTATGTTCAATTTACTATTACCCGCGGCAATTCCTTGTTGTAGCTCGACAGCCGTGAGTTGAGCCTGTGCAAGTGCACAGTAGTTCTCAAGCGAGCCGACTGACAATCAATTGCAGTCGCACTTTCACGGAGTCCTCGACCCTTGAAACGGTCGCTTGTTTGCGACCGAAACGTCTCACACTCAGCAATTCTTTTGGATTAAGTGTTTGCAGCATAAGACTGGGCTGAAACTTTGCAACGCTTTTTTGATTCAGCGAACGCGGGACACGGGTGGCTATTGCCGTACACACAGATCGATCCCGAACTCCGATAGGTTTGGTTAAAACGTATGCGTATAGCCAGAACGCGCACGCATATAACCGGCGTTTACGGAACTGAGATTGAACGCGCGGAACTGAGTTCCAAAATGTTATGATTATTATCATCAAAATATGATCACCTCACGAGCTATGACATCTGTCTAGTGGTTATTTGTTGTGTATTCTAGTTGTACACAAATTTGATTTTCAGGGTGTTGGTACCCTTTAACAAACTAAGTTTGCTGTTGATAACATCATGAAGCAATTTACAATACTGTTTAAGACAAGGGCACAATGTTTGACCTTACAACTTATGTATGATAAATTAGATAGAAATTATTTTATTATAAATTGAATACTATTCTTAAATCTCATCATAATTTGGTCCATTTCAGAGCTGTTTCCAATGACATGGTTATGCTTTAATTTGTGTCTTTAAATGTTAACGATTTTTTAAAACATTTTTCCAGGAGATGGAGTGAAGAAACTCTTGAATGACTTTGACACCGAAGAAGATGACGATGAGGTGGAGATTATCAGCATGACAGAGATGAGACGGGCGAATGCTGAAATCAACAGACGGAATGGCATCGAGACGGATGTATGATGAATACTGCCCTCTCTTGTTGCTATTTAAAGATTGTGTCATTCATTTGCACGTCAAAAAACATCTAAATGAATAAAATCAGCTGAAATCATATCCAATGTAAAGATTAATATAAATAAACACCTCTCATAGAGACTTGGGGTAAAATATTGAGTTTTGGTGAAAATCTGGACGGTTAAACTTCATCCTTTTTCAAATTACTCAGAAGCATTTTCAAAAAATCTGCGACGTCAAACGTGCACGTGCCGTTCCAAAATTGTCCGATCAGCCGTTAGCCAACGGTCGTGCGGAGGTTAGCCCTTTAACCAATCAGAGCGCTGCGCTGGTCTTGCGACGTTACACAAAAACCGCGATTCGCAGTTTGAGCAAAACTGAAACTCATGGAAAGAACAACGTTCTGGTAACATGTCGTTATTAGTTTTTCTCATAAAACAACAAGTTCATGACGTATGGATCTCAAACTTTCAACACACCATTTGTAAGTACTAAACTACCGTTTGGTATTGATAATGAAGGGAAGTAATGGACTTGCACATCCCTGACACAATCTTTAAATAGTTTTTTTTTACTGTAGGAAGAACTTATTAACATGACGACCCAAGTCAGCTATGCTTAAATTGTCATATGCACTACCAAACTCAGTAATGCATTAGTGAATACAGTATACAATCACTTTGTTGTATTATTGCATTAATTGTCAATAATACTAGACAGTCATTTATTAGGCCAACTCCAGTAATCAACTCACTTAAAATGTGACTTAATTTGTCAAATGCCACAAATATTTCTTTATAGCATACAGTGCATGGTATCTTGATTCAGTGGGGAGTGAAATTTGCATGTACAGTTGAATCTGTCTTAGTGGCCACCTCTGTATAGTAGCCAGCATGGCTATAGAGGCTAATGACATGATTCTCCTAGACACAAAATTATGTGTTTAAAACCTGTATATAGCAGCCACCTGTCTAGATTTGACAGTATATACATATTAAATGATGATGCTCTCTTTTCAATTTATCGTTCATTAGTCCAATTTAACAATTTGGGGGAGGGGTGATGGAGTGAGAGTATGTATTTTTCAATTCAATTTCACATGGCTTTTTATCAGGTTAAAGGTGAGTAAGGACATAATGCTCTGTCTTTCCTTAACTGAACTAGGACACTTGACAGGAACCCTGTGGGACTTGTATGATAGTGTTTGAATGATGACAACAACAACAACAAATGCTATGCATGATGTAAGCATGTTTTTGTCAACTGAAATGATTATTCTCATTGTTACTATGACTATTAGTATTGTAGATAGTGCAAGTAAAATACTGTGTTATTTGTTCTGCTAAGTGCAAGAAATAGGAACAAATATAAGTGTACTGCATCTTTTAAACATTCTTATTATGTAGGACATGTATGTCACATTTGATACAAACGTAAACCATTTAAAACTTTTTTTGAAAACTCCTATGATATTGTATGTTGTGATGTTGTATTTTAAGAAATTATGTGTATATATCAAGATAACACTATCAACTGAAATAGTGAATCCATCCATTGGGGAATAATATGAAGCACATGTTCATATCTTGTCAATGTTTTGCCTGATGAGTAGTAGAACTCTATACTGTTGACTGCAGAAGCATCCTTACACTGGTGTAGGGTCATAGCAGGCCGTATGAAAATTTAATTTAGTACCGATTGAAATCATTAAAATGGAGGAGTTTGTATCCAAACCCAATAAACTCTTAACATGCCAAAGTCACAAATCTTCACCAAATAATACACATAAGGATCATACAGGTTTAAATCCTCTGGCATGTTAAGAGTTAACAGTAATTAATACTCGAGGCTTAACCATTCAATCCGTGAGCTGTAGCTAGCATATGGAATACCATTTTAAATTTGACTTTTTTATAACTTGTACATATATTTTTAGATTTTATGTATTAACCACTTTATCTACATAGTAATTTATTCATATCTGACCTTATTTTTATTATTTAATTTTTTTTACAAAAATAAGACCACAAACTTGAGGTTTGTTGGCATATTCCAAGATAAGATATTTTTACTCAGCCCGGTGCTGTGTACCAGAAATTTTAAATATAAAAAATAGGATACAGTTTTTACCTAGATGTTGTGAAAATAGAATAAAGAGATTAAAAGGAATGAAGAGTGAGAATTTAGACAGATACCGTACTAAGGTCAGAAGGCTCAGAAGACATAACATTTCCAAGCGAACATATAGGCCTACAAACTATTTTGACAATTTTACGGGGCAGACCCCCCCCCCCCCCCGCCCCCTGTGGTGCCGCCCGTGGGTCATTGCATGCATATTTAAGGTTTATGTGTAATGTCATCTTATAGTGGTTATTAATGATGTTGCAATGACAATCATATCTGTAATTAATGTGATATTGTAGCAGATAGTTTCCAACTGGTGTGACTTTGTTGTATTTGAAATTAATCCACAAATATTAATCATAATTATATAACAAGCAATAACATTAAATATCTTGAATGTGTGATACATAATTTAAGCCAGGTAATGATATATCTCTTCCATGTGTATTAGGAATGAAATATAGACACATATCTTCTTAATTGTTGTTCTTGACTGGTAAAATAGTTTACTTTTTGTGAATAAACAACTCTATATGATTGTTACACTTCATTGTAATGGCAGTATATGTGTTCCTAGTAGAGGAATACTTAAAATGACAAAAACTGCTTTGTAATCACTTTGCACATATATGTATTATGATCGTTGCTTAGACCAGAATGGCTTGTGTAACTGTACGTGCAAACCAAGCTTTAGCAGCTATTGCTTAATAGAGATTTTTCTTTAAAATGCTGATGATATCAGTATTCATCTCCTAATATTACTAACTTTGAAAAAGAAATCAATATCCTGGTAATCATATAAATCAATGACTGTAATTTGAGGTGATATAGCAAGCCCTGGTATAAAAGGGGGCCTACTCCCTAATAGTTGCAGTATGTGGTTTTCTTAATCTTGGTCCTGTTCAGATTTGACACGTGTCACTGTCCAGAAGCGGAAGATTAAAATCCTGTTAGGGTCATTCTATTTTGAGTTGGTAAAAAACAAACTAGAATTCGCATTTGATCTGTCGTAGAAAAAGGACTGCACAATTTTGTCTTGACATAAATTCTGTCTGCATACCGTTTATATATTTAGCAAAAACCACTTTGATATTTCATATGTCAGTACTATGAGTTTCATTATTTTTCCATATTATCTGTAGGATGTTGGTGACTGTCAATTATTATGTGCACATTGGACGTTGTGAGCCAATTAACCCATCAGACAGTGTATTATAGTAACAAGTTGCAGACTACAGTATGATAAAAAATTTAAAAAAATCTAGATTCAATCCCCAAATTCTCATAATCGAAAAAAGATATTATCAAACTGATATCATGAATTGTTATCAAAATGGGGTGTTTCAAGCACTGTGATATTATCGCATATCCCACGCACAAAGGAATGCGCATATACGCGCTGCCGTGAGACGCATGTGATATCGAAAATATCACACGCTGAGGAAAAAATATCAGATACATCCGGGTACTGTTGTATTTGTTTACGAGTTAATCTAGTTTTTCACACAAATAACGTATTATAGAATTAACCATTTTTTCCCCATAAATCATCCTATATCATTACTCCTGTATAATGTCATTGCTTTGCTAAATTTACTAAATTATAGAGGAAGATGTGATTTATGTTGAATAAGAAAAATTACAAGTTGTCACACGAAGAATAAAATCAGAGCGGGCAGTGGTCACCATTGAAAGACTCAACAACGATTTGTACAGAATCTTATTAAATTTTAATTTTGATAATTTTCTAAAGGATTTAGATAATAATGATAATATTGGATGGCTTATTTTCGGTGGACACCGAAAATATTGTACTCCTTACGAAAATATCGGACTCCTCTGCCACTCGTCCGATATTTGTCACAAGTCATACAATATTTTCTTGTGTCCACCTCAAAGCCATCAAATATTGTATAAATAATAGCATAAACATGTTACTTTCATATGAATGACCAAAAATCACATGAAAGTAGCGTGATTATGTTATCATTCTCTAATATCAGTTTTATGGCATTTTCTTTTGATTTTGAGATATGTGGAATTTAATCTGGGTTTCATTGTTTTTTTCAATGACTCGCAAGGTATAGCTTCTCTAAACATGTTTTTGCAGAACACCCACCTACCGCTGTAGGAGCTACTTTATTTATAAACATCACTCTCTGTAGCTAAATCCGATAATAGATGTATGATCTTGTACTATCAAAAATCAACTACCTGTATCACCCTCAGCTCTCTCTCATGTAGTATATTATTGAGTGGTCAAACATGTACATATTAATCTATTTTGCATGTTATGATTTTCGTAATCTTTACATTATATTCCTTCCTGATCTACTCATCTTATTTTTGCTTTGATTTTGTGGTCATGAAACCAGTGATATGGTCAAATACATGAGAAATTACCTCCTGATTTTTAGTCACTTTGCATTCTTAATTTTATTTCATTACAAACATATTTTGATGATCTTTTTTCTTCAAACCTAGTTTTAATTTATGTGAGCCCGTTTCATCTGGGCATACAGTTTAAATTATTGTTTATCAAATCATTGTGATTTGTAATCGCTGTCTGACTGATGAGATTTAATTTGATTTTAAAAATTATTTTTAATGCGGATTATTATCGTGAAATGTGCCTTGTAATGCTATGATTTTATATATTTATTTGTTTCCATGTAAATGTACAGTTCTTCCATTATATAACAATCATATTACTGGTATGTAATTATTTAAAGTAAGAAGTGGTGTAACCTAGGTCAAAAAGTATTTGATGTAAGTTATGCATATCTTTCTGTACACATCTACATACCGATGTCTTGCCATTTGTAGAGTAACAAATTTATTCATACTGCTGGATTTGGATCTTTGCATTTTCCCTCAGATTTTGTTGTTGTTTTTTATACAAGTGTTTGTAAATTAATTTAGTGATCTTTCAATTAAGGTATTATCATGAAATTCATGGCACAAGCATGTACTGCAGCCATTACATTGATGTGAATTACCCAATGGCAAAATAAAAACAAAAGTTCAAGTAAGTTATATTTGTTATATTTTCTGTAAAACAGTGTGTTTTCTTCTTTTTGGTATGTTTTCTTTTAATTTTTCTTTTTTGTCTGGTTTATGACTGTACGTTAACGTAATCTTGAAAATTACATTGTAGGAAGTACTTGTGTTACTATTTATCGTTTCTTTGCTTGTTGTTAATGCATTCGTTTCATATGACTATATGCATGTGTGTGACGATTAATTATTCAATAATTTAATGTCAGATCAAAGAAATATTTCACATTAATCTTCCAAAGATATCAATGCTGCAGAAATGCACTTTACATTGTGATAAGATGAAGAGTTGAAGACTAATTTAACTCTCTCTTGTTGATTACATTCTCAGAATTTGTGGAGGCTTTCTTTGTGTCTATTTAAAAAAGAATGTACATGTATTTTTACAACAAAGCAGTATTAACACATTTGTGCTGTTTTGGGGTTATGGTTTTCATTGCATTTGCATTCCATTTGAAGTCATTTCTAATCATTTATCAGTACAAATGGGGATTAATTTTATTTCTCATTTACATGGTTATGGATTGGATATTAGTTTAGTATCAATAAATCGATCTGTAGAAATCAGGAAAAATTGTATCTTACACCTTTAATAGCGATGTGAACAAATTATTTAATCATACACGGTGTAATTTTGACAAACCGTATTGTTAGTGATAAGTTGTGGCAAATGTATTTTATTCTCTATATGCTTGATCTATTTTATTCTCATATATGCTTGATTTTTTTTCATTCTGATATATGCTTGATTTTTTTGTCTTGACATGTAAGTGGCTCATTTTCATCCTTTGGAATTCCTAATAAAAGATGGGTATGTTCAGAGGAAGTTTCAGAAACGAAGTTTAAAATGAAAAGTAAAAAATGAAAAACAAGAAATAAATCTGTTTCTTTCACTGTGACCATTCAACCAAACTATCATGATTATAGCAAGGAATCACACAAATGTGTTCGCACGTTTGGGTTTGGTTCAAGGTCAAAATGATAGCTGTTACAAAGATGCAATGCAGGCGCAAAATTGGATAAAATAAAGATGAGATGCATGCTGTGTGCTAGAGAGATAACATTTGCAGTAATTATTGTAATTAAGAACATTTACCGTGAACTATAACCATTTTTGCAAGTTTACTTGTGATGTAATGAAACTAAAGAAAAACACAGTACATTATGCGTATTATAACATGTAATTTACTGAAAAACATTTGGATGCTAATTATGCTGTAATTATCTTCATAATTGCATACTCTACTTGTAGATATAAACTTCATGTTTATTAAAACTGACGAAACCACAAACAATTCTCCTGCTCATAATTTTTATTCATCTGCTGTGTCTGTCAGGGAGGGTAAATGAAAATAATGGAAACCTCACCTTCTAAAAGTTCCCCACCAAACATCTATCCAAAAATGCTATTTAGAAACTTTGATCCGATTATGAATTGTTTATGTATATGAAAGACGCAGCATATTCAATACAAGAGAGGAAAAACAAAACAAGATGAGTAATCATGAACCACGGGTCACCAGCTCTGTCCAAAACTGAGATTTCCCGATAAATACTGATTGAACAATAGAAGAGAGGTGTGTGTGTGTGTGTACTCGTGCACACATATAAACCGATGACATACGAATGAAATGTTACTGTACAACCGATGACACACACCGAACTGATGACGTCATCGGTTCCCAGACTTTGGCAGATAGTCCCAAATTACATGCTTTTGCATATAGGGGTAGTGTCATCAGTTCACAGGTCTCTGTCATGTCATCGGTTCTACAGTAAAATTCCAGACTGTCATCGGTTCAGTGATGCGTATCCATATGTGTGTGTCATCGCTTGTGGAAAATGGATGTCATCGGTTGCAATGCGTGCACGTGTAATGGTGTGTGTGTGTGTGTGTGTGTGTGTGTGTGTGTGTGTGTGTGTGTGTGTGTGTGTGTGTGTGTGTGTGTGTGTGTGTGTGTGTGTGTGTGTCGTGTGTGCGCGTGCGTGCGTGCGTGTGTGCGTGCGTGTGTGCGTGTGTGTGTGTGTGCTTTTTAGTTTTATCTAGGATCCCTAAATTTGAGGACATGCTTTTCCAAACTCGGAAACCTCTTGCTGGTATCCGACTTGTTTACGTCCATGGTCGAGAGCACTGAACTAAAACAGTTCAGTGGTCCAAAGCCGACCAGAGGGAGTGTGCACTATAATGCTTGAAACGTATAGGGCGCTAGATCGATTTCAGTATCCTTTTAAAGTTAAAAATCATTTTTCATTGTTTTAAACAATATTATTGTGTGATAGCTGTTCATTTGCTAAAACCGTGTTCATAGAATCCCCTTTTTCCGCTAGTATATTATTAAACTTATGCTTGGTCAGTAGAGGCGTCGATGCCTGGAGGTGGGGGGGGGAGGAGGCGGCGATCAGCCCCAATC
>JZLH01S0000739.1:0-23261 GCA_001188425.1 Eucidaris tribuloides
AATTCATCTTGTGATCGCAGGTGATTGGTTACGAATTCGAAAATAGCGTTTTCAAACCGGTTGAAACCTGGCTACGATCAAATTGCATCGCTAAAGCAGGAATGCAAGCAATCGCAGTCGATCGTGGCGGGCATCGTGCCTCACGTAACGATGATCGTGCCCACTAATCGCACTTCCCAAGAGCGAATTTGCATAGATACGAGGAAGTGTGTAAACTGATCGCGGGTAGACGCACGTCAAATGGTAGCTATTCGTTTACGATTGTATTGATCCTGACTTGCGAATACTGGGAATTGATTAATTTGCATTTTTTCGAGTGATATTTGGTGTGCTGTTTATAAACGTGAAATGTCATTCTCGGATCAAGGTCCGGAATGACTTCAACGATCATTCACGTGACATCTTCGTACCAGTGGCGTAATGAGCAAAATTCATTTGGGGGGTCAATCGAAACTATTGTGTATGTGTCTGCATTGTATGTTATGATATGTTTGGCATGAATGTATGGTGTGTGTGTGTGTGTCGTGTGTGTGTTGTGTGTGTGTGTGATGTGTGTGGTGTGATGTGTGTTGTGTGTGTGTGTGTGTGTGTGTGTGTGTGTGTCAGGCTTTCAAGCGCCCCTACTTTTTCCTACTTTCTCTATTTTTTTTACTCTCGTTCCTACTTATCCTACTTTATATATATACCCCAAAACTCCTACTTTCTCCTACTTTCTCCTTTTCTTAAATATAAAAACCCCGCGAAATAAAAAAATTGTATTGATCATATAAAATACTGGAGTAGTGATAGTCATTTCAGGTATTCACAGAAATGCTTGTGACTCTTCAGCACAAGGAAAGGGTTCTCTACCAAAGCCAGGTGCCAGGCTCGGGTTCTACGGGGGGGGGGGGGCTTTGGGGCTTCAGCCCCCCCCAAAAAAAAAAATGCTCAAGCTCCCCCACCCCCAAAAAAAAAATAAATAAATTTAAATAAATAAACAAATTTGTGGACAAAAAATGTTTTACAATGAAAATATTAATCATATAAAAACTGAAGCGATCTTAGCAAAGATGCGAAAAATATTGATAGAAAAGAATAAAAAATGTTTAAATATGTAATAATAATAAATACAATAATTGATTTGTAATTGCGCCAATAGAGTGCTCAAGGGCGCATTGTGTTGGAAAGGTTACAGTAACAGTTAGAAAGGAATAACGGCGTGTGGAGGGAATTAATAGGGAAGCATTGAACAGTCGTGAGTTTTTAGAGCTGCTTTTTGAATGAAATCTGGGAAGATTTGCAACTCCTGATAACAATTTGGTAGATTATTCCATAGAGTGGGACCAAGCATTGAACAAAAGCTCGGTTCCCCCCAAGTTTTGCAGATTTCGGAGAATCAACAAGGGAACCAGAGTTGGAGATCGTTCAAAGGTCTGACTGGAGTATATTTACTGCATTTAAAACTGACATGTGTAGTGAGGAGCAGAACCACTGAACACAATAGAAACAAGAAGTAACATTTTGAAAATAATGCGATCTCTAACGTCAACCAGTGCAGTGATTTTTAGAATGGGTGTGATATGAGTGTTTTGTTTTTAGGACAGGGTGACAATGCGCTGCAAAGCAGCATTTTGGAATGTTTGTTGAAGTTTTGACAGGGTGCCTGGGTTTGTGGTAGACTTAAAATAGACTGCATTTCCAAAATCAAGCTGAGGAAGAAATCAGGCTTGTTGAAACTAATTTTTTCTGTTTAGGCCGGTTTGTTAGGTAATTTTCTAATGAACCCAATATTACGGAGTTGGTACCTCAGCTGATTTACAGATACTAGAAATTTGATGAAGGACATATGTCATGTTACAATCAAACAAAAACTCCATGTATTTACCATACCAAGAAGCAATTCTTTTTTTAACACTATTTTCAAAAAAAATTCCTATTTCCTGTTCTGTGGTCGCTTCACTCCCTCGACTACCCGTTTACATTTTTTCACATATGTCTACTACCCTACATCTTTTGAAATCCTGACAAACAATCCTTTATATAATTTCATTAAATAAACCTATTAAAATATATATTTACTGTGCTAGAAACATGTCTTGCTTACCTGTATTTTCAAAAATTTCTTGCCGTGGGTTCCCCATCCCCACCCGTCCTCCACCCCTCACTGCAAACAAAACCCGAACATTTTTTTTTGAAATCCTGAAACTTGCCGTAGGCAAGGGCGACATTACTAGGCCAATTCCCACCCCCTATTTCAACAGACCTAAAAAAAAAATATTTATATATAAGTCTCAGAAAAATCACGGCACAGACGCAGGTGCGTCAATGCAATTTTTCGGATAAGGAGGGGGGAGAAGGCAATATTTCATAAGTCGTGGAAACAAAATAGTCAAAAATTTTCGTCGGCTCTTAGCGCGGTCAAAATTTGCAATAATAAGCAAGCAACTTTTCGCCGCAAAGCGTGTCGCAAAATTAAATATTGTATAATAGTTCAATGGTTTTTTAGTGCCTTTACGCTATTCTTGCATTACGTACTTTAAGAATGATTTTCCCAATTTGTCATTTCTTTTTGAGGTGGGGGGGGGGGTAAAAGTAAGAAAAAGTCAAAAAATTTTCGGTGCGCTCTGCGCGAGATTTTGCAATTAATACATTTTGCTGACAAATTTTTTTCGCAAGGCGCACACAAAATTGAACATTGTGTAAGTTTAATGGTTTGTAATCTTTGCTGCTATTTTTACATTGCGTTTTAAGAATGATTCAGTTTGTCAATTTTTTGCGTAGGGTGGGGGGGGGGGGAAGGGGTCAAAAGTAAGGAAAATGTCACATTTTCGGCGCGCCTTCTGTGCAGCAAATTTTGCATTTAATACATATGTTCCCATTCTTTCTCGCAAAGCTCGAACAAAAAACCAAAACATTGTTGTAGGTTTTGTAGTGCCTTACGTTGCTTGTGAAACATTTTTTCAATTTGATCATTTTTTTTCGGGGGGGGGGAGGGGGCAACACAAATATGTCACAACATGTCACAATATGTTTGCCCCAATTAATTTTCATCGGGCGTGGTAGTAAAATGATATACAATTAAGTAATAGTAAGTAAGTGCTTACCGCTGCTTTTTAAACATATAATTTTTCAATTTATCAGTTTTCTAAATTTATTGATTTTCTAAAGGTGAAAATACATTTTTTTCTTATCCTGGGAGGGGAACCCCTTCCAAGACCCTCCCCAAAGCTATCCCAAATCTACCCCCCCAAAAAAAAAGAATTTTAAAACATGAAGAAAAAAAAATGACCCGACCTACCAACCCCCTGTGTTTTGTATGTTCCTTCGCTTAGTCAATCCTCCACGTCTGCCCCCCCCCCCCACTTGAAAAACACTGGCTACGCCACTCAATATACCTATAAAATATCATTTTACCGTGCCTAGACAACACCTCTCATATGTTCGTATTTTTAAAAATTTTCCAATGTGGGAGAGGCCCCCCTCAAACATACACTCCTCCCGCTCAGTCACTTCGCTCGCTCGCGAGTATGACTACTCACATACAGTTTTCCACGTACTTCCTGTAGGCCTACAACTTCTGAAATCCTGACTGCAATCCATCTTTATAAAATATACCTTCAAATATAGCAATGTACCATGTCTAGAATCACGTCTTTTCTATGCATATTTTCAAAAAGCATACCCTCCCCCCAACCCCCCCCCCCGTTCGAAGGTTTCGCTCCCTCGCAAGTATCACTGCCCAATTGCAGTTTTCATATACTCCCCTGTAATCTTTTGAAAATAATCCCTAATAATCTTCATAAAATATACCTTTGAAATGTTTATTTACCATGCCCAGAATCACGTCTTTTATATGCGTATTTTCAAAAAGTCCCTACCGTGGGAGGGGGTTTCCCCCCTCCCACACCCCCACTCGGTCGCTTCGCTCCCTCGCATGTTTCCGTCAAGCCCCCCTGTAGCCCCCTAAAATTCTTGCTCTAGAACCATGCCTGATCCAGAGTCGCATATAACCAAGTTCAAACACACTACGTTACATTTGATTACTACTGAAACGCATTGCATGATGGACTTTGGGACTTCTCTGACATCCTGCATGGCTGAAAATCTGTAACTTACAAAAAAACAAAATCAAAACCCCGTGCATGTCCTACTTTTAGGCTCTTTATATCTACTTTTCTCTACTTTTTCCTAAATTTAGCTCCGATTTTCTCCTACTTTTCACCATGGTCCACTTGAAAGCCTGGTGTGGTGTGTGTTGTGTGTGTGTGTGTGTGTGTGTGCATGGAGCTGTGTGTATATGTATGATTTTGTGTGTTTGTGTGCGTATGTGTATGTGCGTGTTTACTTCTATGCCTACCTTTTAATAGTGTAGGCACATTCTATGGTGTCAAAGTTATACGAAATATGACATCAGTAGCGCGTATGAGAATGGGCTCATTTTCAAATTTTGATGCCAATATGGCAATATAAAAAAAGGGTGATTTCATTGATTGTTCGTAATGAACTAAATGATCAAACACTGGAACGAAGAATGTTGAAAGACCGCGAGTCGAAACTAAAAGGACAAAGCTATAAATGATATTTTGTAATGTTGCATAACAATTCATCTATGTTTTTTTAAAATTTTATTTTGTCCTTGTGTTGGCATACTACACTTCAAATTATCGTATAAAATAATCGTGAGCGAGCGCAGGCGAGCGAGCGGTTTAGGAAAATTCTGAATCATTTGTCGAGAAAAACGCTTAAATGCGAACTCTGAGTCTCGTTCTACAAAAAAACAAACCTACCTGCAATGGTATTTCAAAATGCTGATTTTCGTCTTGAGGATTGATCCTATATCGTAATTGGCAAGCATACGGTAATTACCCACTGTCCTCAGTTTATATGCATTTGCCACAAATAAAGCATATTTTGATTTCTGAAACATTAGATACGCCATCAATGGAGAGTGTACTTCACAGAGAGAGATAGGGGTGGGGACTTGCGATAAAGTCAGACTTTTCATAACGACTGTTGGCAGATCTCTGATATTCGCCTCATTACATTCAGTCACAATCAAAGTGGGTCAATTTTGATGTGGCACTACTGTCATGAAGGTTAAGAAATAACAAATATCTAATGATACATGGTATAAATAAACTCAACTTATAATATCCCATGATCCTCGTATAACGGGGTGATGCGAAAAGATGAAATAGATTTGCTGCACAAAGAAACAGAAACGAAAAGAAGCTTAGAAATATACAAGAAGCATTTAGTGTACAACATAAAGGCATACCCCCTAATATTGTTGTACTCAGTAGTTAGCTCATTTTCATGAACAGTTCACAGTTGAAAATACTTATGAAAAATATCGATTCCAGTGGCGAAAATTGTGATTATTATATACATAGATACAAAAATGTGTGTTATTTAATGAAGGCGAAGAAAACAGGTTACATTATAAGTTCTCTGTATCATGTTTACATGCTATCAGAGAGTCACTGCAAGGACTAATGTTATAAATGGTTGTTCCGTTAACTGTAAAAAAAAAAGTAACGGTGATGGGAAATATGATAATAAAATGCAAAAAAAAAAAAAACCCGAAAATCTACATCAATTCATTTATAGTTTTTTTAGATAATATAAGCCTCTCTGACCTATGATCAAATTTCATTTGGGGGTCATGCGCCCCCCATCTGTACGCCAGCGTCTTTGACGAGGCTTCTTCTATTTCCTCCGCTACAAGGCGTTCGCCCTCTTCCTGAGCTTTCTTGGAGGCATGTCTGAATTATACTGTAATGTAATGTACGAGTACATGTGTCTCTATGAACATTAGTGGTGCATGTCAAAAGGGAACACTGATTTACATAGCAACGTGAATAATGACGTAAAATAAATATTTTCCTTGTTGAGGTTGTTAAAAAGCATTCCATTCACACCTTCTTTTCACAACGCGTAATTTTGGCATATCGAAATGCCAACCCGCAGCACCGTTTGAAACCAGTGAAGCAGCACGACATTCGTACGATGAGCAGAAGTAATCGTACGATTAGCTACCATTCATCGCAAGTAATCGTACGAATACCTGCCACTAGTCGCAGCTAAGCGCCCGTTTGTGTACCATTAGCCGTAGGTAATCGCACATAAGGCCACCACTTGGCCGAGGTGATCGCACGACTATCTGCGACTTGTCTCAGGTGATCGTGCAACTAGTGGTGCGATTAGCGATTGGTATTCGTGCGATTACCTACGACAAGTGGCAAACAGGTCGTACAAGTGTGACCATACAGCACAAATCGTGCGAGTTACTTGCGACCTGGCTGCGGAGGCCCTTGTGTACGATTCATTTGATCGCGGGTAGTCGTAACTGCTAGTGTGACCAAGGCCTAACTGGTGTGTGGTAGTGCTGATGTAACTTATGTGCGGTATTGCTGAATGGTGTATAGTAATACTGATGTAAATTATGTGCGGTAGTGCTGGGTTAAATTGTTTGTTGTAGTGCTGTGGTAAATGTGTTGCCGTGCTGTGGTAGTTGGCGTGCAGTCTTGCTAAGGTAAAAAGTGTGTAGTAGTGCCGAGGTAATTGTGAGGTGCTATGCTGTGAAAGCTGGAGCGTGGTAGTGCTATGGTGACTGATGTGTGGTATTGCTGTTGTAACTGGTTTGTGGTATTGGTTTGGTAACTGATGTGTGGTATTACTCTTGTAACTGGTGTGTGATAGTAGTGTGTTGACTGATCTATAGTAGTGCTGGTATAACTGGTGTGTGGTAGATGTGTGGTAGTGCTGTTATAATTGGAGTGTGCCAGTGCCGTGGTAACTAGTGTGTATAGTGTTCAAGTGCTGTGATAATAACGTGGTTGTAATGAGATAACTATGTATGGTAGTGCTGGACACACTACATGTAACTGGAATGCAGTCGTGTTATGGTAAATGGTGTGTGGTAGTGCTGAGGTAACCGGTGGTTTGTTATGTTATAACTGCTGTGTGGTAGTGCTGAAATAGCTAATGTGCAGTAGTGCTGTGGTAAATGATGTTTCGTAGTGATGAGGTAAATGATGGTGGTAGAATTGCGGTATTGGTGTAGTATAGCGTGTCATAGTACTCAAATGCTGTGATAACATGGTTCTGCTGTGGTAAGTACTGTGTGTGGTAGCGTTGTGGTAATTGGTATGCTAGTGCTGTGATGATAATCATAATTAATGTTATTATTATTGTTACTATTCGAGGTAGTGTTGTGGTAATTGACGTGTGGTAATATAGTGTTAAATGGTATGCGGTATAGTACTGTGATTTCGTCATTTTATGCGTTTCCTTCTGATGGTAAAGGCGTGATAACGTAGGACACAACCATGCATAACGCAGTGTCGTAGATGGCATTTTTTTCCACATAATGCGCACGCATGTCACCGCGATCTGGAATTTCTTGTTTCGTGTTACGATCTAAGAGTCAAAAAAGATAAAACTCAAACAAAACATCCCTTTTTAATATCTTAAGAATGATGCTATCTTGAGAAATATAAATAAGAAATGATTTGTGTAGGGTTTTGAAAGAAAAACGTAAATCCATTAAAGATGATTGTAAAGTACTAACCTAACAGCTGTAACATATTTATACGTTTTGTGTCATTGACCAACGCCCTCACGCGGCAGACGCAAACAGTGCAACGTTGTAAAAAATCCAATTCTCATTTAAACAAAGAGCACATTCAAACGAATAATCTTTGATGCTTTATCTGACACTGGACCCTTTATGTCCTATACGGTTTGAAAGTTCACCCACCGTACCCGATCAAAAATAAGTCTTCACGTCCCTGTAATATAGTCGATGGGGATTTGACATCATCAACTTCGAGCACCATTTGCCATGCAACTAAGCAAAAAGGCAACGAGCACAGCCAGCAGTGGATGCCTACATTATCGTACATCAGTTATAATTGACTGGTCTCACCTATTTTTTCCAAAACGCCACCGTACCTGTCTGTTGAAAGAATAGCATGTCATTTTAACCATGGTTTAACAAACCAAGCATAATCTGTGAATATTCATTAATTAGCGAAGGCGCGCATGACGTCATATTGCCATTCATTGGTCAATCTCGTAATGACGTCAGAATTGTCTGCTATCGGCGCCGCGAGTGCAGTGCGCGCGACGTGGTGCGGTGCGCTAGCAAAATGAGACAGTCGTATCAATATGAATGACATTGTTGAAACTGTCTAGTATATGCATGTGCATTTGGTGGAAAGGGCGACATCTATGATCAAGTGTAGCATATGAGGTACATCCAATTAAACATATAGCATGGTTTGAAGAGTTATGTACCTTGTTATGATTACTTCACTGAATGCATGTGATTCAAAACACGACTAGCAAGACAGGACTACCGATGAACTCCGAACTTCATTAACAGCATGTATTTATTATAAGAAAATACAATAGAAACGAAAT
Organism: Eucidaris tribuloides; assembly: GCA_001188425.1. Taxonomy (NCBI): domain Eukaryota; kingdom Metazoa; phylum Echinodermata; class Echinoidea; order Cidaroida; family Cidaridae; genus Eucidaris; species Eucidaris tribuloides. The sequence continues at coordinate 8,407 of JZLH01S0000739.1, forward strand.
ACCATTATTTTCCCGCGTTGTCAGCCCGATCCAATACCTGCATAATATCTCAAAATATAATCAACATACATGTACAAAAAGAAAAGTACTACCGCTCTATAATTCTTACTCTACAGACGAAAAGTTTATAACGTAACCAATATAATGATTACAAAATCCTGGTCCTCTATAGATACCATAATAATGTGAATTTCTAACACCCTTAGTGTTAAAGTTTATATATACTCATGGAGTTTTTGAATTCTTCTTTTTAGTGTTTAAACAACACTGGTGTTAAATCTAACACCCCAGTTTTTGTTTTGCAGTCCATGATCCTTTCTCGCTGCATTGTCTTTGGAAGCCTTGTGTATAGCCTTTATCAGTTTAAAGACCCGTGTCAACAGGGAGATAAGACCATTGTAACATATTGGTAACATTGGTGCTGTCGAATACACTGCCAAAAGCAGCATTACTCTGTGTGTAGTTAGTTACCCGAGTATTCTACTGTGCCACATAGTTTAAATATGAGGTAATTGATGTCCAATTCGGCAACAACAACAATAGTTAGAATCATTCATAGATCACAAAACCTGCGTAAATCTAGTGTAGATTTACCCTATGATGGTGCAATTTATGAATGGCCTGTAGGAAAGAAACACAACTCTTTTACTTATGCAGGCTTTCAAGTCACATTGCTGACATCATCTAAGTTGTAAGTTTACAGTTGATAGTTATATTAATGTAGAGTGAATTCATAACTTTCAATACACTAGTACAAATTGATGGCTGGATCTTTCCCCTGGTTCTTCACCTTCAGTAACGTCACCTTTTAAGGTACACTGTCGAGACAGAATGAAAAAGCGCTCTCTTTTGACTAGAGTGATAGTAATTGGGCACGAAGTCTTTCTACCATGCACTGTAACCAACCTTGTTGGTGTGGTCAATTATAGCATTTTTTACTTTTTTGCCATGTCTGCATGTGGTATGGCACTGCCACGGTGCATATTTAACATTATATCCCGCATTATATACCTCATATTAAGAATCCTTGTATCTGATTGGTTTAAACGACAGGCATTAAATAGGCTTTTCCCCCGCTCAATCCAGATAATAGTCTGTCCCATAGTCCTTCAACTTCCCGCAAAGAATCAGTTCGTTTCCAAAAGTGTTCCAAAAGTTAATGTTTGGATTAGAGTTAGGGTTAGGGTTGGGGTCAGGGTTAGTGCATGAAATAATCGTCGGAGCAAAATCGGACATTCATCTGGGCTTTATCCAGCCATTTTACAAATTGTTACAATTGCTTTATTTGATGTATGTTGTTTTAAAACGGAATACTACTACCGCTACTCCCATCAGCGCAAGATATTGGACGACCGCTCCACTGTCCGCACTCCAGACAAGCTCTATAACCTTCGTAAGGATCCGGCAAAAGCCCGACGGGACATGTGTATTGCACAGAATCTCCATAGGCGTCGCCGGTTTGGATGCGGCTGGTTGAGAACATGACATCTCCTGGATCTGGGCACGCCATATTTCCTGTAGGGTGGGAAAGAATGAGATTGAAGAGAGAAACACGAATGAAACAATGAATGGCATGGGTTTGACAGGTTTTTTTTTGTTCAAGGTGAAACAGAAACGGGTATTTTAAGCAGGAAGAAGACGAAGAAAAAAGGGAAGAAGAAAAATTAAGACGAAGAAGAAGAAAAGGAGAAGGAAGAATGAAGAAGGAGAATAAGAAGGAAGAAGAGGAAGAAGAAGAAGAAGAAGAAGAAAGGAATGGAAGGAGAAAAAGAGGAGAAAGAAGGAAATGAAGAGGAGAAGGAGGAAGAGGAAGAAGAAGAAGAAGAAGAAGAAAAAGAAGAAGAAGAAGAAGAAGAGGAGGAAGAAGAAAGGCCTATAGGCCCTGTAATGTCTGCACTCGTGTCCGACTCACGCAATGAGGCATTAATTTGGGCGATTAAAGGGAAGGCCACCCTGACACCAAGTCGATTTACATAAAAGCAGAACAATGAGAGAAACCTGTTAATGACGGTTTAGCGAAAATCCATCAAAGAATAACAGAGTTATGAATCTTTAAAATTTAAATTTGTGACGATACATGCGAAGAGCTCCCTTATTTGTTATGTAATTTGAATTCAATAAAGTGCCATTTTCTTCGAAAATTGGAAATGATTTTACCTGTGGAATTAATACATAATCAGAAACATTATTTCATACATGCTTCTATGAAAAAAATGAAACACATTCAATTATCCTGAAGCATTAAAAATGGCAATTTATGGAATTTATATTACATGACATATGGAGAGCTGCTCGCATGTGACATCACAAAATTAAAACTTTGAAACTTCATAACTCTGTTATTCTTTGGTAAATTTTCATTAATGAGTTCCTCTCACTTTTCCGCTTTTATGAAAATCAACTTGACATCAGGGTGAACTTTGCCTTTAAATTCCTCTTAAAGTGATAGGCTAACATTGTGAAGCTTCAGTTTAAAAATTGTCAAATTTTGATATCTGAACTACATAGTAGTGTTCATATGGACAAATAAACACCCTAGAATAAAAAAGTTTGCAAAGTTACACTGCCAATGGCAAATTATGCATGAATAAACAATTAAAACTCGGGGCGAGTTGAAATAGCCTAGGTGTACACACAGTAAGTCTATGGGAGAAAATGGGAAGGTGAATCCGATCAACTTACGATTTTCACATTTTAAAGCGCTAAATAATAATTTTGAAATTTTTTTCGGGGCGTCATTTTCAGACCTTATCAAAGACAATGGTAGCATGGGGAATCATGTAGCTCAGATTTTTTTAACTGTGGTAAATGTTAGCCAATACCTTTAAAGCCATTCAATATTAAATAAAGGCATAACACCATTGCGCGGAGGTTGCTTCTTTCCGGGTTCAGCATTGATATTCATCTATTAAAGGTTAGTGACATCATTGGGAACACTTGAAAATGCCTCAAGACCCAAATGAGTTGAAATGTATACCAACTATACACTAACTGGAATGGATCTCCCAGCTGGAAGGATTTGTCTGTAATTCGTTTACTTAGGGAGAATAAAGCATGAACATACTAGTATTTTATTTTTTCCGGGATGATAAAAATAAGATCCATAGAAAGCCACACAACAGGTTTGCCTGCCACGAGGGACAATAGACATTAGTTATTCTAGAATGAGTCAACGTTTGACTACAAGATTTTCACAGAATAATCCTGGCATAGTTTACTTGATTCTAAAGTAGTTTCAGCCCAAGTTGAGGACTACCCCAATCATGTCATTTACCTTTAAACAGGAGTTCATAAGTCAATCATACGCACATATTTTGGGTGCCGTGAATTTGTAAGGACAAAACGGCCCCCTGAATCCGATGTGGTATGGAAAATACGTCTTAAATGGTTAGGACATACTAAAAGACTTTTATCTACCCGCCCTGCCAGTCAGGCTTAATAGTGGACTAGTGGCGTGCACAGAAATTTTGAATGGGGGAGGGGGCAAGAAAATAATTCCCCGACTGACCCATTTGTGCGCGCAAGCGCAAAGCCCCCTCTGGGTCGGAGTCCAGGGGCCTGCCTTAGGGCCCCTGGTAGGGTGCAGGGTAGAGCCCCTGCCTGGGGTCCAGGGGCAGAGCCTCCGGGAGATTTTTAATTTCAGCCATTCAGAACTCTCAAAGTTCCCATTTTAAAGCACCAATTTGGAGAATTACAGATTGATTCCTATTGGAACCGATCAAAGCTAGGCCTGACCTCACGATTTTTTGGCAATACCAACCTGCTAAGAGTGGCAGCACCAGTGTGACATTCTGGCAAGAATCGACGTCAAGTGACAGGTCCAGGGTTCGCCTCGGTATATCCGTATCGGATTCTTCACACACGGCGGGTAACGTGGCACTGACTACTTCACGGCGAGTCATGGCACAGACTGCTTCTAAAGTGACGGTCACCGTATGTTTGAAAGTGAAACACGCCTCTCCCTTCGAGTCAGTTGTGCGAGAACTGACAAAGCCATAATCCTCTCCAATTAATCTAGGACCGATAGAAATGTGAAACAGTGATGAATATGATGATTCAAATCAGGGTTGGCGATTTAAATCAACGGCGATTAAAATTATTGAATTTAAGTCACGATTTTAAATCATAAGTTAAATCCATCCCCCAAACCCTGACCCCCCAAAACACACACACACAAAAGATGAAAATGAAGCATTGCAGAAATACGACTACGAACTACTCCTACCACTACTACATCCTGACTAATAATACCATTGATAAACATATTTTTTTTTAAAGTCCAGGTTTGTCCCCGTTACGGGGGTGGCCATATCCACACAATGCTCTCACCATTGCTCTCTCGACCCTTTTCAGAGTAGCCATCTCATCTTCTCTCAAACCCCATGTTTCAGTACCATAAAACATTGCCCATCTCACGCAACTCCTATTAACCATTCCTTTCATCTTCGCAGGAAACTTTTCCCCATATAACAACTGTCCATATTGCCTAAACTTCACCAATCCAAATCTTGCTCTCGCTGTCAGAGTTTTGGGCACTGAGAAAAATCTGAACTCTAACTTAAAAATTAAGCACGAATTTCATAAAACTGATTTATGATATCTCATTTAAACCACCTCCAACAAAACTGTTCACTATTCAGCTAAAAAATCATTACTCAATTTCAGTATTATCCGATCTATAATTTGATTTATTAAAGACGAAACTTGACAAATTTAATTTTAAACACCTAGTAGCCATAGTAACACCGGCGTGATGGCCTTGTGGTTATAGCGTCCGCCTCACATCCGGAAGGTCGTGGGTTCAAGCCTCGGCCGGGTCATACCAAAGACTTTTTAAAAATGTTACCTTCTGCTTCCTAGCCAAGCGCTAGGATTTCTAAAACAGGGAAGGGTAATAATAACATTTATGTTATGTTGGTAGAGCAGTCTATGTGACTGAAGTTTGGGGGCCATTTTAAAAGTGTATGTTTTTTTCTGGGACACTCAGTGTCTTATATGTTATGATGGTAAACCTGATTTTATCCTCACCTTACTCTTACAGTAGGAGCTGGCTGTATACAGTCGTCATCAAAGCATGTCCTCACTCGTACGCAACTGGGTTGAGCTTGTGCTCGTCCGGCAGCCCACCAGGTAAAGTGCGAGGCGTGGTACACCCACACGATTTCGCCACTCTTCCTGTCCTTTTGGATGACCCCGGTGCCGTTGTTTCGCCAAACACCTATCAAAATCGAAGTATATCGGAAATAAACAGGTTGTAACAACAAGAGCTTACAAATTACCAGCCAGAACACATCATGATTATTTCCAATTTTCCACAAGTATATTCCCGGAGTTTAGATTAAGCGCGGAGATTATTGTAAAAAAATAAAGAAATTCACGTTGAACTAATAATTTCATTGACAAGGGGAGTGATTTAATCACTTCCAAATAAAATACCGCCGAAAACGATATAGAGTAACGCGTTTCTTTTATAATATATCTTATGATGTATTCCGTCCTCAAGCAAAATGAGAACATATTTTAGTTCTATGACGAATGATCTGAATTTTATATATTACACCACTTTCTGATTATATTTTTTTCATCAAATAATGCCTTTCGTGCATGATGCACGATTTACGTAATTATGCACTGACAAAAATAAACATTAGACTCGTAGGATTGTAACTTCGTCCGTAGAATTTGTAATTTACGAAACATAACGAAAATTCCAGCTGCAAGGCGGAATTTAAGGTGAGTTTTATTTGGCAACGTTCTTTAGTATATCAAAACGGAGAAGGTGATTGGACAATATATGGAGTAAAAGAACAAAAATATCTTCAGCGAATTACCATGGTCGGGATCGAAGTACCAAGCATCCAACGAGTCGCCAACGCCTAAACCAGCCGGGAGTTTCTGCACGGGTAACGTCAATTTAACAAAACCCTTGATCGTGGGTGGCTGGAAAGTATCCGTACGGTACACATTCAATTCCATTACTCCCACCATCTCGAGTGGAACCAAATCAGTGCCTGCATAACAATATAAAAGCCGAGAATACCTAATATTAGTGTACAAATATTCGTATTTGCAAAATACTTGTATTAAGCTGTGAAATAGTTCTAAAAAGGTCGAAACGAAAAAAAATGTCGTAAATCCTTTCCGAGCATTGGGAAATAGTTGCGAAATTTTGAAGAAAAATAGACTTCCAGTAACACATTTTAGGGTCTTTTATACTTATTTTAACAGTATTTTGTGAATACAAAGTTTTGTTATCATATTCAAATTATCAAAGAATTGCAATCATATTACAAATATCGAATTTGTAATTTTATTTTTCTCTATTATACAGGCCATCTTTCTTCCCCAAGTTTGTGCAGGAACTGTATACCCCCACCCCCTGAACTTACGCTCGTGACACATTCGTTTGATATACAAATTCTTGTAAGAATTGTTGAAATTAACCTACAGTGACATCCCATCCTGACCTAAGAGGAAAAGATTGATTAAAATAAATTATAAGACGGGTTTCAGAATGACGCAAAGTGATTGGTCAATTAACATCACGTGGGACGTTCATTTAATTTTCCCACTACACAAAACTCCTATCCACTACACAAAACTCCTATCCAACATTGATAACACATGATCGATACCTGCCGATATTCGCCGAGCCGATATATCGCCAGCCAAATTGATTTGTCAACAGAAGCGCATACGTAGGTTTGTACGTATAGAGCAGAAGTTGGTCTAGCCTACGGTCTCCCCTCTACCCGTTTGAAGTGTTAATCAAGACGGTTTTTTTTTTCAAGATTGAGGGTCTAGGAATTAATAACAGTTTACTCGGTTGTAAGGAATTCCCTGGGACTGTCAGCAAAAGCACGGAAATTGTGAGTAAAAATGCGGATCGTCTTTATTTTTTTAATTTTAAGGTGTCGTAGACCTCTAACGTTAGTCCTTTTAACGTTAGTGTAATCTAGGACAATGTCTAACAACCTATATAATTGTATAATCTTACATGGGAAACCTAAAGTACTTTGGACACTGATTTTCACTATTATTCCATCAGTTAACGTAGCACTTACACCAAGCCAATTGAGGTCAATATGTCAATCATATCTCACCTGACTCGCCATTGGTCATTTCAGTATCACCTACTATGCCACTGGCTGTTGATGAAGAAACATAAAATGTAAATTATCAGCTATCTCTGTAAAAAGGATTTTTTAAATCACTATATCATTTATTTTATTAAAACTGTTCGACAACTATCATAATGAGTATAACATCTTGATTTTAAAATTCAATACTCATTATCAATGTTGAGCTAGATAAAAATACTGTTAACAGGTTATGATATTACTAACAAAAATATTATTGGTTTATGCCAGTATACTTTTTATAGAGTATATATGTTATGTAATTTCACATCAGAAAGTTAGTCCGATTTCTTTTATTTCAGAATTAAAAAAAAATTATCATGGAATTTGAAGTTTCTAGAAAACAAAAAGGATGTAGTTGAAGTATTTGAAAAATAATACAAATATTTTAAGTGAAGATCTGAGTTGTAACTACGAAAGAATGGATGTATATATGTTTATTTTCCACTGTGAAATTTTTGTAATTTTATCTATTATTTGCATATGTATCTATTTCACTGGAAATAAATAGCTCTAACGGAAACAAGAAAATTAATATCCACGTATTTGGAATATACTTAGATTTGAAGATTTCCTTTCTCAGTGGGCTAAAACCTTAAATTGAACCGGGATCTGGTTTTAAACAGATCAAACAAGAACAGGCATTATCATATCTTTCCGGGGTATCTTTCAAGTTCAGTAACTTTTAATAGAAAATATGACTTTTCATAGCAATTGAGTAAAAGTAAAACACTTCTTACCTCTTGGCATTGCGGCAATTGCTTCCGGTGCATGCTCCAAGCTTTGTGGGATGGTTACATTGACACCATAGAACTCAATTGTTACTCTCCTTCTTTCGGGTACAGCTAGTCCACCTGACAAAATAGAAGACAGATTAATGTTTTAAGTGACGTGCATGATGACAACAATAACAGTAATAATAGTCATAATGACGACGATGATGATAATGATAATAAATAATATTAATAATTATGATAATAATCATCATCATTATCATAATAATAATAATAATAATAATAATAATAATAATAATAATAATAATAATAATAATAATAATAATAATGATAATTATCAATTGAACTCAAAAGGTCTGTCACATGACGCCATATGTTCCTTAAATCTTACCTGCTGGAATTTCCACACGGTAAGAGTGTCCCTCTTGTTTATCTCCGAATTCAAATCCATTAAAGCTGATACGACGCCACAGGAATAGGTTCAGTTCTTCAAACGCTGCCAATGGAAGTGTCATCACATTTCCTGTAATGGAAATATAAAAATAAGATCAACCATTTCTCCATTTACTGCAGCCTACGATATCAACAGGTCTCGCCAGCAAAATCATCCTTACTCCTTATAGTTTCTTACGGAAATAATCACTTTAATAGGTGCACAGGACGGAAAAATCCAAAATCTCATTATTTTTTCATTCATAGTTAGGTATTTAGGTACATAGCTAATTAATTAATAAGTAATGTATATCAATACAATAGGCTCTAAACCAATTATTTTAATGTTATCCAAAAGATCCACAAGGCTTCCTTTCCATTATTTATTCATAATTAGGTATTTAGGTAGAAAGTTAATTAATTGATAAGTTATGTTTGACAATACAATGACAAGTGAGTAATTAAGGCTACATACCAATTAATTTATTGTTATCAACAAATTCAAGAATATAATGATCAAAAGTGGCGTAACTACGTGGGACACGTACACCCCCAATCGGCTGCAACCCCCCCCCCAAAAAAAAAGTACTGAGCTAAAAATTGGTCCTAAATTACCCTTTGAATAGACTTACTAGAGTCCTTATATTAATGAAAGGTATTTTTTAAAAATATTTGCTACCGAGAGTATTCTCCTTCTCTTGTAAAGAAATTATTTTCGTTTTCAAAACCGCTCGCTCGCTGCGCTCGTCGACAGGATTACTCCTAAAATTTATTTTGAACCAGCAACAGCGAAGTAATGTTGCAAATACACTTATCAAAAAATAACAATTGCTGTAAAAATTCCTTCTCCAAACTCCATCGACCACGTGGTACACCGTTTGCGTATGCGCCATACTGCATTCCTGTTGACCAAAATCTCATAAGCAGTCAATATTTGTACACTGTAAATGGCCACTTATCGTGTACGTGTCATAAATGGTTTAAAAGTGGAAAGTGTAAATTTGATAACCCCCGCATTAACAAAGTTTAATGATTGATCACCATCGCATTTACCTTATGACAAGTTCGTCGGTATAAAATCTATCAAAACTGCCAAAAAAAAAAATATTGGGCTTTAAAAATCGAGGAGGATAGATCCTCTTAGACAAAATCGAAGGAGAAAGATCCTCCAAGACAAAATCGAGGGGAGACACGAACCCCGCTCATTCTCACAGGATCGTCGCCTATAATAATGATCATAAAAAGCTTCCCCTAAAACATACTTACTTTGGTTCCAACTAGCTTTAAACGTCTGGGAGTTAACCAGATTGCCCTCCCGTGACCCGGTGACGATAATGGTCTGGTTGTGGGGGACGGAAATCACAGCAATACCATCCGGACCCGTGTAAGCGGACGCGAACCTTGCGGTACCGAACTCGGCCGACTCGTCGGCGATGAAAACACTCACTTCGGCGTCAGGTGCGGGGGCCTCCTCCACGGAATCGGTGTGATCGACGACGATAACAGTGAGATTGACAAACGGAGGGATATCTTTGAAACAAACGTAAGGAGATAGGTTTAAAGGCGTTACAAGGGAAATGACTAAGGCAGTCAATCATTGAAGTACTAATTGTACAATAAATGCAACGGGATATAGGCTATATAGGACTACTTTCTTCTTTCCATGTCGCCGTATTCTTACACCATTTTTTCTCAAATGTAGTGACAGACCAAAAATGTGATCATATACTTTACAAATTATTACTACACGGAGTTCGTTGCATCAAATAACCGGCCTTATGTTCTCTTGAAAATTATTCATTTTTCGACACGAAATAATGAGTGTAGTTACAAATACGGATTCAAAACATATTGAGCTCATTTTATTTCGTTTCATTATTTTTGTTTAGAGCAGAGTATAGGCCTAATGACGCTTAGTTTTTATTAATTGAACGTTCATCTTCGGCTGAAAGTAGATTCAGATGATTTGCTTTAAGTTGCTGAAGAGAACATGCACAGAGTGAGGTAATTTGGTTTGTTGAATAAGAGGTTTAGGTATTGGAATTTCTTGCAGTGAATTGTGGTTCATTATTCACTGTTGTAATATAGACCTGTTTACTAACTAATCAGTCACATGGTAGAAGCATCCACATCGCGGGGCTGGAAACTGGGCAACGTTGGACTGCGTCCCGAGCTAATTCTGCCACTACAACCATCTCCGGAAACTTTAATCTTGAATTTACCGCATCAACTACACCCGCAACTACTAGTCTACAAAGCAATGGTTCCACTGGCTGCCACTGGAGGCTTACTTCCTAGTCAGGAGTGACGTTGACATTGATGTCCATCAACACTGAAGGGCTCTCAGCAGCAAAACAACACCTCATTGGGAAGCTCTGTTCTGATAATGACTATAATGCCTTATGCCTGCAAGAGACTCACAGAGAGCAAGACCAGAATCGGTCTAAGATCCTTGTAAATGGAGATAGCAATCGAAAGGCCATATGATCAGTTTGACAGTACTATCTTCGTCAAAAAGGATGTTATTCATAAGACCTCAATAACAGAAAGGTATAAAATAAAAATCTTCATTGTGAACCTTGGGAACTTGCAGTGGCCTAAGTGTACAAGTCACCAAGTTCTACATTTACATTTGAAGAATCGAAAACATTTAGCCATGAACATGTAAATGTTATCATTGGGGAGGCAGATCATATTTACCTAATCCATGATGCGAAACTACCTCGATCCCCCTTCAACAGGTGTCGATAGAGACAGGGTTATAATTCAGATTTCACCTTTACAAGTGACCAAATATCACGTCGCAGAAAGGGCAAATATTTGAGCCAATACCTCAGTCACAACACATACCTTTCATCATTGGTATCTCTGCTGCTGTGGTTCCTCCTAGATACCACACAAAACTTCCAAAAGGCTAATTGGGAGAAATTTGCTGGGGATTGTGCTGATCAGACCCAGGACCAATTCCCGTTAACTAGAACCTATTTGTCTGAAAAGTACAGGAAATCTTCAGGACGTGCATCCCACGTGGATGTAGGGAGTACATTTCTGGCATCTCAACTTTGCCTTAGTTTATGAGACATACTTAACTGAACAATGTCGATCCCTTCTCAGAACAAACAGTGAATGCCGGGGAAACACTCATGGCAGTAATTTCAGCAGATCGAAAGAGAACTTATTGAGAGTATTGACATGACCCATAGCAGTAAACGAGCCTGATCAATCATCAAAAAGATCAACAGTAATGCCAAAATGTTACAATACACTTTTACGTGCAACAGCAGAGAAGTCGCCCATCAACAACCACTGAATGGCAAACCACCACACAAATTTCGACATATGAAAACCTCATGGCAACGTGAGGACACAGAGTCAACAGGTCAATTTACGGCCAAGGAACTCCAAATAGCAATTGACTGCCTCAAGAATAGCAAGCCCCTTGTTTAACAAATGCATAATACACCCCAACTTCCTAAATTGTGTCTGAAAACGCACGTGTAATTGCCATCTTGAAGCCCGTGAAAAGACCTCCAATGAATCGAAGAGCCACCGACCAATTTCACTCCTGTGCCACCTTTTCAAAGTCCTTCAGCGGCTTAGTCTGAACAGACTCGGCCCAATCACTGAACAACACCTATAAGCTGGCGTCAGACCAGGAAAATCTTGTACGGCCAAGTGCTCAATCTAATCCAACATATCGAAGAGGTTTGAAAGGAGTGAAACACACAGTGTTGTATTCGTTGATCTGAGAGCTGCCTACGACACAGTTCACCACAGACTACTCCTCAACAAGCTGTATGCCATGACCATGATTTCCCTCTTACCAAACTAATCCAGCTGTTCCTGGAAAACTGGATTTATGTAGAACCTCGCAGATGCATCACTTACTGCTTAAATCAAAAAAGTGTAGACAGTCTTTACGTCTTGGTTGGTATATTGCCTCTCCTAGCAAACTTCAAGCTGAGGATACTTGACATCCATGCCAAACAAGCAGCCTCAAGGCGCCTTAAGTCCGAGAAAGGGCTTCCTTCATACAGTCCATCCACAGATAAATACCCCTCTAGCAGCCGGGGTAGCATTGTTGGAGGAACATCATATTAAAACGACCATCTAGTTAAGCTTCTAATTCGAACCCTAGAGCAATTGCATCAGGCTATAACTCTGTGTGAAATACATGGATCTTTACACGGGCATTGGTCGCTGCAAGGATTAACATGAATAAATGCGGCTATACTCAGGCCATAAATTCAGCCTGTGACTATAGAACATACGAACAGTCAATGCAACAGATGGTTTAACGGTTACATTCCAAAAGACCGATGGTCCGATAGACCGATTAACAAAAAGGATCCACAGACAATCGATATATCGGATTCTTTTCGATAATCGGTCAATCGGACCCTCGGTCTATCGGACCCTTTTTGGAAACTTGGTCTACCGGTTTCAGTAATCGGTCTATAGGTTTCTCCTTGTTGACCAATGTTGTATACAAGATCTGTTGGCTGCTTATGAGAGGACTCTTCCAATTACCTGCTATCGATAAAATTGAGCTGCAGTCTGCATGCATTACTTGTTGCTATGTCTGGTGAGCCTGTGACAGACATTCAGATTGTGAAGAACAACCTCTGTTTAAAAAGTATTTATACATTTTTAATGTGTAACTAGTAAACAGGTCCTGATCACAGATGGCGCCGTTTCCACGTACAGTTATGCATATAATAGACCAACACAGTAATACCGAAATAATTACTGAACCGTCTCAGTTCGGTGTGCTTCACACGGAGACTAACCATGGAGCTGCAATGGTCTGACCGACAGTTACTGTTTATTGCATTTGTCAAATTCTAGAGAGGACGAGACAGAACGCTGATGTTTCCGTTGAAACTCTTTACGGTAATACATTTTTGGTTGAAGTTAATTCCCGTTACTCAACACTTCATATCATTAAGGTATCATTTAAGAATGTTTCTAATTTTTTTTTTTAAAAATCTATGTTATATCCTTTACTTCATGGTACTGGCGTCTTTGATAAGGTCTAAAAATGAGTCCCTGAAAAAGAGTCTTAAAAGGTGAGAAATCAAGAAGCAACAATTCCATTCCCCACAGACTGCTGTGTTATAAAATTTTTGTCCACATAACATTAATTGTGCTAATGTCTATACATATTTGAAGTAATGGTGGCATAATTGTCTAAAGTTTTGAATTCTTGATTGCTCATTCTAACATGTTCACGTAGGTCACATGTAAAAGTTTGACAATTTATTTCTTTTAAATGGGCCTTGCAATTGTGGAATCCACAATTTTCCATTTTAAATATTGTCTCTGAAAGTTATGCATAAGACTAATCTCACTGTACTCTTACCTTCACAAGTTGGAAGTGTATCTGACAAGGTTCCAACGTTGCAAATAATAGAAGAAGAGCCGACGAGTGCTTTTCCTGGTGCGCATGTAAACATGCATCGTGTTCCATCAGCCACCTTAGATCCTGATGCACAATTGCTTGACAGTAGTGGTGCTGAATATGCTACTGTGCAATCAGCTGGCAATGGATGTATAACAAAAGGGTATATAATATATTAAGAGCATGTTTTTTGTGATCCCAACAATTCAAAATACGCAGACACAAAAACGCAATTGTATTCGTATATTGTTTGCCGGTGTGCACACCGTAGATGATTAACTGTTGTGAAATTTTATAAAATATGCAATTCATGAGATAACTTTCAGTAACAGCGGACCAATGAAAACAATACTTGAAGTCCACAAATATAAAAATTTGAAATTAATATGCGCTTCCACTCAAATTATTATCCTATTCAGTTGTTAGTGGCCAAAGGTCTGTCGGTAAATTGAATTCGGTCGCGCCGAAACCACTAATGTTTCCGTGGCCTAGTGGTTAAGGCATTGGCGTGTTAAGCCAGCGACCCGGCTCCGGCTTTCTGATTCCTCTAGACTTGATATAATTTGTATTTCCTTCATTTTACATTTATTTGTTTTTCGTTTATTTGTTTTTTTTATTATATCATTATTTGTGTGAAATTTTTTGTTAAAATTTTTATTTGTTTTATTTGTCTATGTCTTTTAATGAGTGATGAAATTTCAATTTTATTTCAATGGGTTCATAATGTTGAAATTTATGTTATTTTTATTATTATTATTTTTCATTATACTGTTCTTAAGCGTAAATCAGAATGTTTACTGTAATTTTTTTTAATACATTGGTTCATTATTATAATAATTAATAAATTTGTAGTTTATCAGATTTATAATTTTTTTTAAAAAATTTTTTGTTTTCATTGTTTTTAATCTTATTTCTATTTTTTGAAAATATTTTTAAAAATTGCAATAATTGTTCTTTAATTACGGATCATTTTTTGTTCGTGTTAGAATTGATTGATGAATTCTAATATTAATTATTGAATTTTTTTCTGCTAATTTTTCAATTGGATTTTATTGTGTTTTCATATTGTGATGTGTGTGAAGTTTTTTTATTTAATAATTTTTCTGTAATTCATGATGTAGTATATTTGTCTTTAATTTTAATTTGTTT
>JZLH01S0000744.1:0-17668 GCA_001188425.1 Eucidaris tribuloides
GGAGGCCGGGGGGGGCGGGAGGGGGGTTAGCGACAAAACAATTCCAAGTTCCCCGAAGAAATCAATTCTTCAACATTTTAAAACACCCCCTTTTGGAATCGAAAAAGGCGTGATTACGGGTGAAAAGGGGTGTATTGGGGTGTTAACACTCGCCTTTGCAAAACAATCCCCCCCGCCGCCCGCGCTACGCGTATGACCACGCCTAACGAAAAACATACTGAAAACAAATATTGAAATTGACCTTGCAAGCCGTTTTAACATAGGTTTGTCCTGATCGTCTATTTTAAATACCATTTATGGGATATCTGACGAATGGTTGACAAAGTTTACTATTTTAAACAAGTAATCGACCGAGGCCCAGAACACAACCCCAAGCCATAAAATATGCTGCCTATGCAGAGATCTGAACATGACAACTTTTCATTACTAATCAATTATGTGAAATCATTGAACAAATTTCCCTGCGCAATATAATCTCCTATTCTTGTGTTAAAAAAATACACCCATATTAACAGAGAATAACTGAAATGAAAGATATCAAATTGCTGTCAAAGTTTTGCCATGTCCTTATTCGTATATCAATCTTAATCCAATTCCATACCCTTTGATTCAAGCCCAAAATCAGGGAGAAAATTGAATATATATATATATTATATATATATATATTATAATATAAACATATACACAACAAAGTAATTCCTCCCTAAAAGCAAGTGTTTGTAATTCCAAAGCAGGAACCTTTGACAAGCTAAAATCAGGTACAGGACAGCATGTTACCATTGCAATTATAGCTAACCTTTTCGTGAAAAATTTAGAGGAAGACATCTCTTCACGCCTTCCAGTGACAGCGATTTAAGGCAAAATGGCCACTTTTCAAGTCACAATGCCTAATTCCATGACTTTTGGTAAACGATATCTACGGGACAGAAACTTATATTTTGCCACATCAGGGCATGCAAGGTGCTTTTTAGTTACTAAGCCGACAAAGTGTAATGACTGTGTGCCATATTTTCACGGTTGACTGAGCACACACGTAAAAATGGAGAAATGGGCCATTTTAACATCTTTTGAATGTCTATTTAATTAAATTCCACAACATCAGTCATATTTTGAAAACGTAATGGATGCATTTTCAAACCATATCCATTATAACCTCACGGTTGAGTGAATGACACGGATTAACTGCTCCAAATAAAATATTTCTTAAGTTTTTTGAAAAATATTGCATTAATTTTAAGGCAGAGAAAAAACAGATGAATGATGAACGATTCACTTTTTTGAATAGACCGGAATGCATGCTCTTGTAGATTGATGCCTTTAGCATTTAATTTTAACGAAATTGCACGCCTTCAACTAAGCACAAAGGTCTGAATGCAGTTAACCCCCTTATGGCCTAAAAATAAAACGGTTTTTTTTCTGGCAGGTTGCGCACATCAATCATCCTTGGAGGGTTGCCCGATTCCATTTGATACAAAGTTTGATGCGTTCACACTTCAAATGAACAGAAATATGGCAAAATAACTGAAAATAGTCTGAAATTTTACACGTCATGTACTTTCTACATGTGACGTTCAATAAATCAGTTTGAAGTGTGTATATTATTGCAAATATCAATTACATATCATGTGTGAAATTCTCATGAGAATGGTCGCAAGTTGAAATGGGTTGCAAAAACAGTAAATAATACCCATGTTTAGGTCGTCTAAATATAGTGAAATCGCTCATTGTATGGAGGTGCCGCATGCGGCCACGAAGTAGAATGAAGCCTACGTCAGCCATTTGAATTCCATCGAAAGTACATGTACGCGGTAACACTGTCCCTTGATGCCGCGGAATTTATCAAAACAATGTAAATAATGCTTTAAACGTCGCAAGAAGTGGCATCATCGTAACGCTACCATACCTGATCATTTTATGTCTCAGCGCAGCTTCTGCC
The DNA here is from genome assembly GCA_001188425.1 of Eucidaris tribuloides. Taxonomy (NCBI): domain Eukaryota; kingdom Metazoa; phylum Echinodermata; class Echinoidea; order Cidaroida; family Cidaridae; genus Eucidaris; species Eucidaris tribuloides. The sequence continues at coordinate 1,937 of JZLH01S0000744.1, forward strand.
TATTTGTGGCTTAGTGAAGCGTGAAAATCGGGTAATTTAAATGCTATAGATCATCTAACACGCATGCATCGGTCTAATCAAAAAAGTGAATCATCATCATTCATCTGTTTTCTCTGCTTACAAATTAATGCAATATTTTCAAAAACTCATAAAAATATTTTTATTTTGGCATGTTAATTCGCGGTGTTCACGTCACCGTACATAATGGCCTATGGTTTTTGCAAAAAATCATCCATTGGACGTTTCAAAATATATTGATGTGGAACTTTAATAAATAAACATTCAAAGAATGTTTAATCCAATTTCTTCAATTTTTACTGTGTGCTCAGTCAAACCGTGAAAGTATGCACACAAGTCATACACTCTTGTCGGCTAGTAACTAAAAGCACCTTGCATGTTCCTGCGATGTGGCAAAATGTTAATTAGTTCGGAGTATCGTTTACTCAATGGGGTCATGAAATTAGGCATGTGAACTTGAAAAAGTGGGCCATTTTGCCATAACGTGCTACACTGAAGCGTGAGAGATGTCATTCTCTAAATTTTCAGGCGAAGGTAGCTAATTAAGTGCAGCTACATGTGTTTATGTTTAACCTATTATTAGCTGTCAAGTTCCTGCTTGAAATTACAAACACCTTGTCTTTAGGGGAACTTACTTTGTGTAGTGTTTATATATATTTTTGGTCAAAACTACAGACTTCAAACTATCTGACAGGATAAATAAGTATGATAAAATACTATCACTTCCTTGCTCAATTAGTGATCAAGTGCACACAAATAAGAAAAACAACAAAGCGGACATGTTCTGGGCCGGTCGAGTATGGGCGTTCCACCTTAGGCCTAGGATAGTGAAAAAACTGATAAAAAAAATGTTTTTCCAACAAAATGATACCATAATCATTGATTTTGATTAAAGCGTTTGGATTCTAGTGCCATTTTTCTGAGGCCATGTAATTTCCCAAATTTGTTATTTTTCAATTCCAGCGATGATAAGGACACCGAAATATTCTCGCGTAACTATCTGTTAATGGACTGCACTATCCAGGTGCAGTAACAATGTAAGCCATACCTCACCATTGTCTTCGGGAATGTCTCACTCTGAAGTCCAGTCAAAATATGAAATAACCCAAAACAAATTGCAACAGAAACGAAACCACTTGCATTTAACCTGGAAGATCTACCAAAACAACATATTAAAAGTACCCGAAAATCCGAGTGGTGGATCAGTACCTAATTTGCATAAATTCAAAATGGCCGCCTTGTGGCCTATTTTTGGACATATCTTGCCACATGGGAACCACAGAAAGTAAATTCTGGTGTCTATACCCATGTTTCTAAGGTCAGGTTATGCAAATATTATATAATTATAAACTTTCGAACACTCTGACATACATAATTTGCATAAATTTGCATATAAATGAATTCATAATGGCCGCCATGTAACCCATTGAAGCTTATGTTTAGCATAGTAATCATTTATAAGTACATGTACAAGTCTCAGATGATGTTTTTGAGAGGAAAGTACAGATTGTATGATTATTGGCAATTTTCCAGTCGTTTTTCCTACATGTACACCTAATTTGCATAAACCTGCATTTGAATTATATATTCAAAATGGCCAACATCTAACCTATTTATGACCATATCTCGGGACATAATACCCGTAGAAAGTACATTCTGGTGTCTATACCTATGTTTGTTAGGACAAGGAATACAATTATGATGTCAGAAGTAAATTTTCAGCATTCTAATATACATAGTTTGCATAAATTTGCATAAATTTTTCATATGAATGAAATCTAAATTATACCTCAGCCGAAAGAGCAGACTCTGATCTTTCAGGTGAGGTATAATTCAGATTACTGTAACCCCTTATTAATGCTTCGGATGCTCTGCTGTAAGGTCAAGGAATACAATTATGATATCAGTAGTAAATTTTCAGCATTCTAATATACATAATTTGCATAAATTTGCATATAAATCCATGCAAAATGGGCAATATTTGGCGTGCCACATGTCCACATCTCTGTATATTACATCTGTAGATGGTTATCATGGTTTGCTTCTGTAATGTTTCCTTGTAAGAGTTATTACTATGTAACTTTTAGGAATATAAGACGCTGAAAAAACTTGCATGAATTTGTACGTGAATGTATGGCGTGACTACCATGTATCATACTTAAGCTTATATTTTCATCATAAATTCCAGCTGTAGAATATAAGTTGTGCTTTTATGGAAAAAAGAAATGGTGTTGGCATGATTGTTCAAGTGTGTTATACTAGTAATGTACTGGAAGTGAAAATGGAGATAGGATAATGAGTCTGGATATGGTGATTTCGGGAACAGTTGTATATGTTATGAGCTCTTACGATAAGATGCGGGAATGTGTGGCGAGAAGGATGAATAGGTAGAGAGGGTACATCAGGAAAAGATAGTGATAGGAGATTTGAATGGGCATGTTTTTGAGAGAATGATGATATAATGGGAAGTTATGTTTCGAAAGAGAGAAATTAAAAAGGTCAGACAGTAGAGGACTTTTCGAAAAGAATAATGATGGTAGTGACGAATACCTTCTTGAGAAAGACGGAGGATCTCCGAGTATTAAAGAGTGGAGGTATCTATACGCAAGAGGACTTATGTATAAGTCTGACTTCAGAGAGATTCTCAGTTGAAAGGTGATTGCAGCAGAGTGTGTAGCAAGACAACATCGAGCGGTGGTATGTAAGGTGAGCTTTAAATTCTCAGAGAAACAGTGAAAGCCACCAATGGTTGAAAAAAAATGGTAGAAACTAAAGGAGGAAGAAAGTTGGGCACAGTTCCGAGAGAAGGCGGGCAAGGAAATTTAATGGAAAAGAATGGATTGGAAGAATGGATGGATGTAGCTGACGTTGTAAAGAGATAATGAAGAACGTCTTATTAGGGTATCATCTGGAAGGAGGAGGGGTACAAAGAGACATAATGGTGGAATGGAGACGAACAGGACACCATAATGCAGAAGAGATGGGCAAAGAAGAAGCGGGATGAGCAGAGGTATGATGAAAATAAACAAGAGTATTGCGACATGTGTCGTGAATTGAAGAAAGCAGTGACAAACGCCAAGAGTGAGGAATATGATGATTTATTGCAAGAAATTTGACACAAAGGAGGGGAATGGATATATATTGATTAGTTAGACAGTCATGTTGCAGGTGGCTTACAAGAGGATGAAAGCAAAATGTTTTTACTGATGAAGAGCGAAAAGATGGCAAGAATAAATTAAGAATAAGATGAATGAAGAAAATGAGAGAGAGAGGGAATGCTACCAAGGGAATGAGGAAGTACAAGCTATCAGTAAGGAAGACGTGATATCGGCAATGAATAGAATGAACAATGGATAGGTAGTTCATCTGGACGATAAACTTTATAAGTGGAAGCATGGAAGTATGTTGGTATTGGGAGAGGGGTTCCTGACAAAGCTGTTTAATGGTATCTTGAATGCATACTGAAAGAATTTGTGATGACTGGTGGAAAAGCATGTTTGTGCCAATCTAAAAGAATAAATGCGATGTGCAGAGTTGTAGTAATTACAGAGAAATATAGTTGATGAGTCATACTTTTGGAAAGAGTTGAGTTGTGGAAGCCAGAGTGACAGATAAGTGTTAATTTGTAACAAGTTTTCATGCCAGATAAAAGCACTACGGATGAAACATTTGCATTGAAGATCTATAGAGAGGGGCAAAAAGAGCTGCATTGTGTGCTTGTGATCTCAAAAAGGGCATGATAGGGTGCCAAGCGAGGAATTATGCTTTTGCAGGAGAAAATCAGGGGTAGTAGAGAAGTATTTGATAGTGCAGGTATGTCTGCAACATGCCAGATTGTCGTGAGGTGTGCAGTGGGTGTTGAAGAATGATTCAAAACGAAAGTTGGAATGCACTTAGGTACGGCGTTAATTAGTTCTTTCTTCTTTCCAATGGTGATGGACAGGCTGACAGATAAGGTGAGATATAGTCCCCGACTCCCCGCAGTCCATGATGTTCACAAATGACATTGTAATATGCTATGAGAGCAGGTAGCGGGTTGAGGGAATCTCAGAAAGCTTAGGGTATGCTCTGGAGAGTAGGGGTGACAGCTGGACAAAACAGAATGCATGTGTGTAAATGGTAGCTGGAGCTATAGCAAGGTATAGAGGTAGCAAATGTAGTTATACTTAGGATCAACACTTCAATGAAATGGGGACTGCAAATGGAAAGAGAAGGAGAGAATCCTGGCGATACGAGTGTGACAGCGGACATGTCACAGAATGTAATACATGTATACAGAGATATGGGCATATGGCAGACCATATGGTGGCCATTTTGTATGGATTTATATGCAAATCTACGCAAATAACGGATACGAGAATGCTAAAAAGTTACTTCTGATATAATAGTATTCCTTGACCTAACAAACATGGGTACAGACACCAGAATTAACTTTCTATTGGTTTCATGTTCCCAGATAACGTCAGAACTATGTTAGATGTCAGCCATTTTGAATATATAATTCATATGTATGTTTATTCAAATTATGTGAACATGTAGGGACAACGACTGGAAAATTGTCAGCATTCACACAATCCGTTCATCTTAGACATGATTATGTTAAAGCAAGGGTTTAGTTTCGGCGTAGTTTTGTTATTTGAAAGCTTTATGCCCAAAGGTCATATCACACCGATAACAGATTCTGAATGTGTTTCGTTTTGTTGTAATTAATAATTGAAAAATCTCAGGGGGAGGGCCCCGAGATTTTTGATTGCATTTTACAGCAGAGCATCCGAAGCATTAATGAGGGGTTAAAGTAATCTGAATTATACCTCACCTGAAAGATCAGAGTCTGCTCTTTCGGCTGAGATATAATTTCGATTTCATTCATATGAAAACAATTATGCAAATTTATGCAAATTATGTATATTAGAATGCTGAAAATTTACTTCTGACATCATAATTGTTTTCCTTGTCCTAACAAACATGGGCATAGACACCAGAATTTACTTTCTACGGGTATTATATACCGAGATATGGTCATAAATAGGTTAGATGTCGGCCATTTTGAATATATAATTCAAATGCAGGTTTATGCAAATTATGTGTACATGTAGGGAAACGACTGAAAATTTGTCAATTATCATACAATCTGTTCTTTCCTCTCAAAAACATCATCTTAGACATGTACATGTACTTATACATAATGCTAAACATAGGCTTCAATGGGTTACATGGTGGCCATTTTGAATTCATTTATATGCAAATTTATGCAAATTATATATGTCAGAATGTTCGAAAGTTTATAATTATATAATATTTGCATTCCCTGGCCTTAGAAACATGGGTATAGACACTAGAATTTACTTTCTGTGGTTCCCATATGACAAGATATGGGCAAAAATGGGCCACAAGGTGGTCATTTTGAATTTATGCAAATTAGGCACTGATCCACCACTCGAATTTTCGGGTACTTTTGATATGTTGTTTCGGTAGCTTTTCCAGGTTAAATGCAAGTGGTTTCGTTTCTGTTGCAATTTGTTTTGGGTTGACCCACTTTTTTCATATTTTGACTGGACTATCTGCTCTTTGTCTCCCCGCTTGTTCTGTGGCATTCTGTTACGTGAAAATATTTTGATGTTCCCAGGTTCGCTGGAGTTGAGAAAGAAACACATTTCGGAAATTACATGGCCTCAAAAAAATGGCCCTAGAATCTAAACACCTTACTCAAAATCAATCATCATGGTATCATATTGTCGTAAAAAGAATGTTCTAGCAACTGAAATAACAATTAATGGCATTTTGTTCATGATGTTGAAGAAATTAACTATCAGGCAATCGACCCCCATTATGTGGAACTTTCCGGAAATGATTTCGTTGATTTCTTGTTCTGGAAAGGTTAGAATGCTCTTAAATTATCATGGCTTGAACAGTTTGTGGAAGTGAAGCATAAAAGAATGGAGAAAATAGGGGTTGGACGTACAAAAGTTGATTATTTTATGGAATTGCACATCGTATGTGTAGCATTCTTTCTGGGCCACCCTGTGTATTTTAGATCAGGTGTACACCTAATCTAGGTCTGATTCAACTCACATTCAAAATGTCAACTGCGCCCACATGACAACTTTTAGCACATTCAAATGCACCTTTTCACTCAGGCCATGTCAATACTGCGCCCCGTATTTTGTTGTTTCATGATATTGATACGTACGTGTAGCTTGCCATGTCGTCGTTGCTGCGAGAAGCGATGCATTTGTGCGAAAACAATTTCCACGGTCGGTACCACCACCTAACCTTCCGATCCACTACGTACGAATTCGATTTGATTAATATCACATTGATAATGAAAGTTTAGAGTACAATCTGAACCAACAAGCCTTTAAAATAAATAACAGTGTGGCATATTATAGTGTGCAAAATTTCGCACACAGCTCCCGCAATGTTGCTTGCGACCAATGCACTACTAGCTACCTGTATAACACAAACGACATAGCATTAACATTCACACACACACCGCGAGCCTGAAGCTAAACTCAGGAAAACACAGAATTATTGTATGAAATCAAGTAAGACTCACGCTACAACCCGGGCCTACGACACGAAGACTGTGTTCCACAGTTCTGTTTCTTCCTAGGAGGACACTGTAGTCATTATTTTAGTGATTTCCACAGATATCTTGACAGATTTCTTGATCGTCCAGTCGAGACCGATTCTCATGTTATTATGGGATATCAGATCGAGCGCGCATGCTCAGAGCGAAGCAAAATAGCAGGACGAAGTAAATTCGTCAGCATGGCAGATTCGCATGTCATTATGGGATATCAGATCAAGCGCGCATGCTCCGAGAGAAGCGGCGTGACGAAAAGAAGAGAGCGTGATGAAACAAATTCGTCGAGATAAGCAATATTTGTGGTATGAAGTGCAGGACGAATTTTCTGTTGGTGGCATGACGAATACTATTTCGTATAACGAAATAATATTCGTCATGCCATATACAGAAAATTTGGTTCAATTCGTACAGCATATAAAAAATAGCAGGACGAAGTAAATTCGTCAGCAGGACGAATTAAATCTCATCGTACTCAAGAGCACGACGAGATTTTGTTTACAGTGTGCGATTTAACTGACGGTAAAAAAAGTACGAAACAATTGAAAATCAGAGCTTGAAAAACTTGGCTACTGGGTGGGTAGTCTATCTGTAATCTGGATGTATTTTCCGAATCTTGTCTAAAGGTGCCTTTACACGTGCACAAATTTTGATTCCGCATCACCCCGCACAATGGCATACCTAGGCGTGCCATTCTGTGGTATGCAGCTCGCTCAACTCTCTAATCCTTGTGATTGCAACCGGTGTAATGGTCTAGTGCTTAGAGCGTCCGCCTCACGTCCGGAAGGTCGCGGATTCGAGTCCAGGCCGGGTCATACCAAAACTTTTTAAAAAGTTTAACATTTTGTCACGAACGGCCACGCACTTTTATACTAGCCGCGCACCATCACGAATGGTGCCACGAGCGTTTCCCTCATTGGCACGTTACGATGAGTGCCATGGCGTAGACCGTTTTGCGTGCACGCGTAAAGGCACCTTTACTTCTCATTTCCCTGGATGGTTTTAATTTTAGACTACAGGGAGAGGGCTAATGTTACAAAATGCCCTCAAATGTTCAGGTTTGATCAGGCAACTTACAAACGGTTGAGCAAGGACTCAGGATCGCATGTGCTTACCACGTGTACCTGCCTGAACTGTGCGCAAGGCGTACTCAAACTGTGCGGAAATTATGTGCAGCTGATCCGCTCCAATGCGTAAATTATATGCAAACTAGTCGTAAACACCACGTAGAATGCGTGCCATAAGCCGGTGCCTTTACACGGACACGAATTTTGATTCCGCACCACCCAGCACAATGGCGTACCTAGACGCGCCATTCCTGTGGACTGCAGCTTGGTTAACTCTGTAATTGTGACGCATAGTTTGCCCGATGTCGTGCTAATTGTCATGTCTATGTTCCGTGGTCGTACTATTTTTTTTTATCACGGTTTGCCCCGACTTGCTCTGCCAATACATTTTATAGGACACAACATGTAATAAGTGTGCCTTCTTAATTGTCACCCAATTTGTCGCCTAAACTGAGTCTTTCTTCTTGGAGTTCTCTCCTCTTCTTTGCTGAGGACCACCAATTATTTATACTTTCGCATTGATAGAATTCCATACAAAAGATCTTCAAAGCCGCATAAACACATCTGACCAATTTCAAGGGATAATGATTATTGTAATATAATAATCGTGATGATGGTAGTTGTGATGATGAAGATAATGATGATAACAGTAGAAGCAATAGTAGTAGTACAATACTACTACTACTACTACTACTACTACTAAGTAGTTATAGTAGTGGTAGCAGCCCTAGTAGTAGTAGTAGTAGTAGTAGTAGTAGTAGTAGTATCAGTATCAGTAGTACAAGTAGAAGTAGTAGTAGTAGTAGTAGTAGTAGTAGTAGTAGTAGTATTTGTTATTAGTAGTATTATTAGTAGTATTAGCAGTATTGGTATCAGTAATATTAGTTATAGTACTGGTATTAGTATTATTAGTATCAGTAGTACAAGTATCAGTAGTAATAGTAGTAGTAGAAGTAGTAGTAGTCGTCCCCGAGTTTCCACCAGGTCCCTATTTCACTCCTAGGTGCCGAGCAGACATGTGGATAAATCGCCTTGCTGAAGAACGAACATGTATTTCAAATATGTAAAAATAGATTTTTTTAGTTATTTCTTCTTAATTCAAATATTTATTATTACTAGATTCTAAAATCAAATAACATATATCTCTACCTTAGTACCTATTTATAAATATTTATTGTACCTCATGGTGTGGTTTGTATATTACTTATTTTGAGCAAACATGTCCATTAATGTTGACTACCTATATTACGGCGTACTAGGGTACATGAAATGATCAAATTGACAATGCATTTAAGAGATCATATATTTTGTATTAACATACTAGTATGATTCTCAGACCCTACTCGCTGCCACCTGGGCAAGTTCGAAAAGTGCCGAGTTTTATTACTAGACATACTAGTTTGATTGCGCAAGGAGAAAAAATGAGTACGGCCTGTAAAACAGGCTAGCTGTTAACAAAAATCATTTAAATAATACTAATAATGATAAAAACCGTTCGAAACAATTCAAAATCATAGCTTGAGCAAACTTGGTTACTGGGTGGGTATAGTCCTTCTGTAATCTGGATTATTGCATGTATTTTCCGAATCTTGTCTTACTGATGATTTCCCTGAATGGTTTTAATATTGGACTTTAGAGAGAGGGCTGATGTTACGAAATGCCCTCAAATTTTCAGGTTTGATCAAGTTAACTTTACACGCTTAAATAATTCTGAGGGAATAATAATGACGATTGTTATTTTGATATTTTCTTTAAACCTTGCTTTCCTTATTTCATCATTAATACGGGCAATTATTCTACTGATGTTGCTCAAGCATTATGGCCACTTGTTAGTTTATATAGCACACACGTAACGGAGAAAACGATTTATTACGATTGTGAAATTCAATTGTACAGATGTGCATAATTGCAACATTTGCGTGCAAAGGGTTAACTACGGTTGAGCATTTGGAATGAACACATGACTGATCGCAGGTGCTTACCACGTGCGCCTGCCTGAACTGTGCGCAAGGCGTACTCAAACTGTGAGGGAGTTATGTGCAACTAATGCGCTCCAGTGTGTAAATTATGTGCAAACTAGTCGCAAACACCACGTTGAATGCGTACCATCGACCCAGATGGACACGCAGTGGCACGCAATGCCACGCCCCGTCACGACGAAGTTGCGCCTAGGTTGCATATAGTTCTCGACGTGTTCACGAAAATGGCTCGAAAATTTTGTCGTGACAAATTTTTGAAAATTTCAAAATTTTGTCACAAACGGTCACGCACTTTTTTACCAGCCGCGCACCGTCACGAATAGTACTACGAACGTTTCCCTCATTGGCACGTTACGATGAGTGCCATGGCGTGAACCGTTTTGCGTGCCCGTGTAAAGGCTGCATTAGGTATGACAATAAGCACGACATCGCGCAAACTAAGCGTCACAATTACAGAGCTGACCAAGCTGCATACCACAGGAATGGCACGTCTAGGTACGCCATTGTGCGGGGTGGTGCGGAATCAAAATTCGTGCCAGTGTAAAGGCACCTTTACACGCCAGAAAACGGCAAAATGAATGAAATTAGCTCAAATCGTTCACAATATACAGACTAGTATAAATAAACATCTGTCATAGAACCTTTCGGTAGAATACGTAGTTTTGGTGATAATAGGAGGTTAAACTTATTTTTTTTTTTAGTGACGGGCACGTTTGTTCCAAAGTTGTCTAACGGCCGCTAGCCGAAGGTCACGAAGAGTTCACCGCTTGACCACTGCGCTATGCGAACCTACACGTAGCCGTCTGCAATTTGAGCAAAATTTAAATTCACGTAAAGAACAATATTCTGGTAGCATTTCGTTAATAGCTTTTCTTATAAAACAACATGTTCGTAACGTATAAATCTCAAACTTTCAACACACCACTTGTACGTACTTAATTACCGTTAGGTAATAGCAATAAAGAAAAGTAACGGACTTGCAAATCCTGAAATCTATCTTTAAAATGTTATAAAAAAAATCGAGCATGTTTGACATATACTTTCACAGAGTCATACAATTTTTTTTCTAAAATCCTTTAAAAATAAGCACAAATCTTCAAATAAATAAATTGCAAATGAGTTAAATTCATTACTCAGTATTCTCCAACATACAAGAAAGTCACACACTGTAAAAGTCTGTCAGTTAAAACCAGGAGTCCACTAGTTAATATGCCCTTCTGTAATTGAAAACACGTAGTCATGTAGCTTGTAAACAGTCTGAAAAACATACAATTCATAATTTGATGGCGATATAATTTGTCAGTATTCAGAACTTATAGGCATTATTTTTTATGTTTTATTTTTTGTTTTTTTGCTCTCTGAAATGGTTCAGTTTGCTTTCCTTATCAAAAAAAAATGAGCGCAATAATGGCATTCTCTACCATGGAAGACTGTCAAAATATAGAAAATATTCAAACCAATTATCAGAGTGGCTTGATTTATGCTCAAATTATTTCTTTTCAAGATGTCTACAATTATCGACCAATGTAATCTCACGCCTTGGGCCAATGTCTCAAAAATAACTTTGGAATAATTTAATTAGGCCTATGCCTTCAGGGCAACGTTGGACCAGCAGGAACACATGGACTTTGGACCATGGTCCACACTAGGAAAAATATGTTTAACTTTGAACCTTTTAACGTGCAGACCAATGTCACGCGGGGAGCACCTTTAAAGGTTCAGGATTGCACCATAGAATATAAAAAAAAATATTTCTTTTCTTGCAAACTGTGTGTGTGTTTATAAACTGCAATCTAGGTTCATTCGAGTGCTATTTATATTATTTACAATATAATGCAATTTATTAACATTTACAAATATTTATAAACTCGTACATATATGACCCTGTCGGGGCTCAAACCTGCGACCTTCCGCATGTGAGGTGGACGCTTTCACCACTTGACCAACACGGTGGCCGTGAAGGTGTTTATTTTTACATAATTATATTGTGTTGAAGCCGAAGGTGCATTATTTTCATCCTTTTAAGGTGCAAACTTGGACCGATAGGCCGTTTTTGTAATATATTCAAATTCCATGCAAACCTTTTAAACAAAAGTTGTTCTTAACAATCTGAAAGCTTGTCTGAGCCTGTCCGACATAGAAAATAGTATAATGTATGCCAGTTGCATTTTCAGTATTGAAATTGTATTTATAGAAACAGATGAAAGAAATAGCTCATCACCAGGCTATGGAAGAGAAAACATCCATAAATTTGAATACATTATGAAAGTGGTATATTGCAGGCAAAATGTGCACCTAAAAGGTGCAAACCTGCAAACATGATGAAGACGTGGGGCGAGCGCTCAGCCGTGAAAGGTGCAGATTTGCTCGAATACCGCGGCAGAAATTGCTCTACACCTATTTCCGCAAAGTTGTACCTTGTACGCACCTTTATTTTTTAGTGTGTTCGACCAACGTTGCAATAACGGTAAAGCAACATCACGCGAACATTGGACCGACATTAACCCTAATCTATGCCAACATCACACTAACATTTTCCCAACATTACTCCAACACCAAACCACTATTTGCCTATATCATCATACCAACAGAATATCAGAATAATATAAACATCACATTATCATTTGATCAACACTATATACATCCAACTTTATTTCACCATTACACCAACAATGGATCAAAATTATCCCAAGCCTATGCCCATATCACGCCAACTTTGGACCAACATTATCCCTAGCCTATAACAACATCACGTTAACATTGGACCAGCATAAAAACTCGACACTTTGCCAATATCACCCTCACAATGGACCAACTCCAAAAAAAAAGGGGGGGATGGGAACTGAATTTGTAATAGCTAATTTCTATTATACCTATTAGATCAACAACCTACAAATGAAGAGCTTATTTCCAAAAGGGGGTAGATCCATTTTTCATGGAATGTGACTTTTTTACATGAATCTATACAATTTTGGGAGCTCTATTAGATAGCACAAACGAAAAGTTGAAATTCCCACCAAAAAGTGGTAAAAAATGGGCAATAAAATTGACTTTATTTCCAAAAGGGGGTAGATCCATTTCAGTTTATTTCCAAAAGGGGGTAGATCCAACACACAAAAATAAAGAAAATTCAAATAAAACTAATAACAAGTCACATATCTTTTGTAATTGTGGTTTTACATTTGCATAATGGGGTTCTTTGTTTGGGTCAGTTGGTTTTACTAAGAAACTTTGCAATTTGGATTAATTTGATAAATTTGTTTTCCTTAGAATGGTGTGGATCTACCCCCTTTTGGAAATAAACTAGAGTTCGTTTCCAAAAGGGGGTACATCCACTTTTTATCAAATTTCATTTTTCTGTCAAAATCCATATAATTTTAATAGCTCTATAACATAACACAAATGAGAAGGTGAAATTCAAGCTAAAAGTTGTAAAAATGACAACTAAATCTGACTTTCACTTTCAAAATGGGGTACATCCGTTTAGTTTATTTCCAAAAGGGGGTAGATCCAAAATATTCAAAAATAAAAGCAAACATTTTTAAAAATTGAAAACCCGCAGATTTTTTCTAAGTGTGGTTTTACATTCGAATTGTGGGGTACTTTTTAGTGTCAAGTTGGTTTTACGCAAGAACATTGCAATATGGGTAAATAAATTAGAAAATCTTATTTTTCTCAGAATGGTGAAAAGTGGATCTACCCCCTTTTGGAAATAAACTCTTCAAATATAAATAAAATGTTCTGTACACTTTTCCTATTTGTTACTATCGTTAAGTAACTTAAATAACGTGAAATAGTCAGGTGTTGCACTACAGAAGATTAAGAAAGGATGTCCCTGAAAATGCTTGGAACAATAGGACAGATAGTGTAACCCAGAGTTCACCTTTCTGATATCACTGCTACACAAATTTGAAAATGCAAAACTATCATTTGCTTTGTAAGCTTTATGGTAAAATGTTCTCGATGTTAAATAGCATAAAGAATTTCAGGTTAAACAAATGTATCCAGCATCAATTTAGATAAAACAAAATCTTTTTCTGAAATCTAATGCTGGTTATCTTCGTGTAAAAAAAAGGATCGCGAATAAGAGTTGATTATTCAAGGACTACAAGTTTAGAGTATCATACACACGAACGGAACGACTAAGGAAATTGATGATGAGGAATTCCTTATTCAAATTTCGAGTTTTCCATCGCACTGTTACATCATCAGATACGACAAAACATGATACCAGTGTCCAGAACCTCCACCAGCTTAGGTTTCGGGTCAAACCTATCAAGAATTCTCGATGTATAAGTCTTCGATTAGAAATTAAGTTTGGAATTTGTTGACTAAGTACACTGTACATGCTGCATAAAATACAGCACCTTCATAATGTGAGAGCGACTTTGTTATCATTATGTACACATCACTCACTTGCATTATGATGTCCATTATCTCTCTGTCATGTTTGTAACTGACTCCATTTTCCAAGGGCAATCAGAATTAGCAGAAATCAGGCAAAACAAAATACACATATTTTATGTAAGTATTTATCTATTTATGTCATTTAATTGCAACTTAAAATTATTTTGAAATATAGAAATTACAACAATAATTATCAAAGAACGTGTAATTTGCACAAAAACAATCAAAACTGACATTTATTTTCCGTAGTTTACAACACAGCAATATGGTATTTTGGTCATAATGCATATAATTAATTAAAACTTTTATTCGTATAACAGTTAGAATAGTATTTATACTTTCCCTGTTTATGTGTGTCTTCACGTTTTTCATGAACACCGATAAGAGAGGTTGGAAAAAGGCTGAGTATCGGAAGGACTGAATTATGAATTTGGCTCATTTACAATTTATTTATTGGAAGATTTGTGATTATTTTAAAAGGATTTTAGAAAAAATGGCACAACTCTGTGAAAGTATGTGCCAAACATGTTCGTTTTCTGATAATTGAAGGATTCGTTCAAGACAACATTTTAAAGGTTTCAGGATTTGCAAGTTGGTTACTTCTCTTAATTACCATTGCCAAACGGTAGTTAAGTACGTACAAATGGTGTGTTGAAAGTTTGAGATTCATACGTCACAAACTTGTTGTTTTATGAGAAAAACTAATAACGATATGCTACCAGAATATTGTTCTTTCCGTGAGTTTAAATTTTGCACAAATTGCAGAAGACGATTATGTGTAGGTTCGCATAGCGCAGTGGTCAAGCGGTGAACTCTAGAGCTTTTGCATGTATAAAAAGAGGGGGTGGGTACAGCCTAGAATCTGTTTAGTTTCCAGAAATGATTTTATAAGGTGAGAATATACAGTGTATGTTGATGTGATTTTTTGTCATCTACTTTTTATCAGCTGTTTCGAGAGAAATAGTTTCAAAATTTAAGTGTTGCCCCGTAAGTACCAATTTCTATGCTAGTGCATTCTAGCTATACGCGTACGTTATTACTTAACCCTTGAAGTTCAGTATCGATATTGATCGGAACGGTCATCGCAGGTGAGCGCAGCGTACTGGTGCATGGCGTTCTCAATTTTTGCCGTTTCACAGCAGGATGACTGCATAAAAAAATACAAATTTTCTGACAGTGGCAACGTTGAGACGTCTTGGACGCAAACGGCGAAATTGCTTGAGACTTTGCACGCACGAGACTATCAGTCAATTTATCATGAAAAATGAACTAAAAATTAAAAAAAAACACGTCATTAACATTGTGATAATAATTAATTGAAACCGCCTGTTCGGGAAGCAAAGGGATGATATAAATTTTACAGTGAGCAATATTTGTAATATGCGTCTTACAGACCCCGAAAGGGGATTACTATTTTTGAGAAAGGGCGACCGAAATCGGAGACAGTACAGTACTTGGGACAGGTCGGGCCATGCTACACATATAGCAATCCTACAAATAGTATGACTGCGTGGTTGACATTATAGGCAGGGGTGGCGGAACGTATTTTCGTGGGGGGGGGGGGGTCAAAGGCCGAAAACGACGGGCACCCGAGTACTGGTCGAAAGGGGGCATTGGGGCGCGATGCAGGATATTTTCACCATCAGATTAGGTTTCTGCTTGAAGTTGCTGTTTT
>JZLH01S0000747.1:0-33152 GCA_001188425.1 Eucidaris tribuloides
CCCATTGATAAATATTAAATCTTGAGGAACCAGATAAAAGAGAAATAACGAATGTTTATTTTTTCCTTCAAAATAAATGCATTTACTACCCTCAAAACTCAAAGTTGGAACATGTGCATGCAAATGAAATTTTGGTAGCACTACTCTCCATTATTCGAATTCAATCACGCATGGAGAATGAATAATAAATTGTGCATAAGGTGAAAGAGAAATATATAGAAAATTATTATCAAGGTAATTATTCATTACTTTAGAAAATGTTTTGCTATGAAATCGAGTTTTGTGGGGGGTTTTCTGGGTCACGCTGTACAGCATAGTAGCTCCATGAAGCAAATTACATTATGGCAAAGGGAGTTGATTTGAGTGTCCAATCACAAAGATCGTTTTTATATTTTTTCATGTATTTATTTATTCATTCACTCATGCATGCAATGTCCTGCTTCGACAGAATTTAGCACTGTATAGGCCTATACTGTATAAAGATAGACAGAAACAATCAGACGTACAAACATGTATTCACTACCGGTTCATACCACTTTCATCCTCATGGTCTTAGTCTTCTGGCTGTGTGTTGGGTTTTCGGTAGGAGAGAGGAATTTCCCGGAGTAGGTCTGGAAGCGTTGGAACATTGAGTTGCTTTAAGTCGTGTGGAGATTCCTTGAGAACAATATGGTCACGTCCGCTCGTGTGGTGTGCCCGACCATCAAGAAGGAAACTTTGAATCGCCAAAATATTTAGACAAAATAAAGATTAAGTGGGTATTTCTTTAGATTTTGTGAAGATGCAAATAATAGAGTAAATATAGGCCATTTCAACTGATATTAAGTTGACAGGTATGCGCCTTTTGGGCGCATGGGGGGGAGGGGGACGAGGGGGTCTCAATTTTTTACAGCAACTTTTGATGATTGTGTTCTGCAAACTCTTTCAACACAAATGTGGGGGATGAAAGATACCTTTTCGCTCTGTTTAAAGCAGTGAAAAAAATGAGATATGAACATGTTTTTTTTTATCCACGCATGGTTCACCTTCAATGTTTCGCGCCCGCCCCCCCCGTCACATGAAATCGCCGCTCATTGCTTTGCACTCTCGCACCAATTTTAAACTAAATTGCTAAGGCTCCATGCAGTCGCCTTTAACTATTTCAACTCCTCAGTTCATTGTCTTAGCTAGTTACGTTAGGCATTGTTTTTCTTTGATTGTTACGGGAATAAAGTGTTGTCCTTCATTTACACCTCAATCAACAGTAAATTGGTTAACCAAATCACTAAAAAATAAATACATACAAGTTAAAATATATCTCACTTTTCGCATAGACTAAACTTTTGGCGCTGATCTGGCCTTCCCGAATGGTGCGATGGACAGTTCGCTATAGAAAGATCAAATGAATTGTGTACATTTTCTTTGAATTTGTTTTGAAAGCTGTTTTCTACAGCCAAGTCTGGGCCTCTTAGAAGAACGGTCGTATTTAAAATTTCGAGGTGGGTTGGGAATGGCTCCGCCCCTTCGACTCCCACCATGGCCCTTGAGCTGGGCCGCCGCCAGCGATTCTGTGGCCCTGTGCTCACTTCATGATGTTGACTGGCGAGTACCAATTCCTGCGACGATATTGGAACTTCTACAATAATAATTGAGAACCGTGAATCTAAGCCTGGGGGTGACAGGGGCGTAGCTACAGGGGGGGGGGTCGGGCACATGCCCCCCCCCCCACCCACAAATAATTCACTGTCCCCACAATAATGTTATGACTGTGAAAAAATTTGGACCTGGGATTTGTGGTAAAAAAAAATTGTCACTCCCCCACCGGCCCTTCCGACCCTCAACCCAGCGAGTGTTCGACGATTGACATGACGCGGGAAAATGTTTGGACCTGGGAATTGGAGAAAAACATTTCCCTCACTACGCCCCCCGCCCCCCCCCCCCCCACCATAGCTGCTGAGGGGCGATGTTTTTCGGCGGCTGGCGTACCGGAAAACAACGCTTGGATTTTGGTGGCCCGCCTACAAACTTCAAGCCTCCCTAAGTGCCGCCCCCCCCCTTGCTGGAAAAAAAAAATCCCAAGTTAGGCTACGCCAGTACTGGGGTGACATGTCAGATTGCACCAATAATACGTGGAACGTGCGGCCATTGTTAAGGTCATAACTCTACTGGAGTTCAAATTTTTAATTTATACGGGAATTATAACAACAAAACTGCCACTCTGATTCGTGTATCGTTGATGAAACTGAATACATGTTAACGACCCACCGTCGGATTTTTGTGATCTCAACGCTCGTATGCCACAGCCCACAGATTTGTAAAAAAAAAATGTTACACAGGGAAGCAGGACACAAGCCAAGCTCAAAATGTTGTCTTTCACTAAAGCCGCGAACTCATCGAGCACACATAGCACCTGGGGCACATTCATTTTTACAAGATCCCTTGTTCGGAATGACAACGCCGTCTTCTTGCAACAATGACAAAGTTTTTTTGTTGAAATTTTCGACGGAGATTTCCCGAGCATCACTTACTCTTTAAATATAAGAATAAAATGAGACTGATCACACAACATTGATAAAAAAAATGTCTTCGCTCTTTAGTACAAGTAAAATGCCTTAGGGTCGCAAAGTAGGCATATACGGCTGAAAAGAAACGGTCTACTAACGTTACGTACGTACAATGCATGCAATGCCGTTACTAAGCACTAGGAGTGTATGTCCGCACTAGCTGCAGTAACTGTCTATTGTATTATCAAAAATCACGATAAATGTCTTACCATCTCTTCAAAGTCGACCATAACTCTCAACCAAAAGACATTATTTTTCTCAGTCGCCTTCAACAACGTCACACGAACAATTTATGATGGCGTCTCTGTAGATTGACTGGATTTTGAATCAAAGATTCTGAATCTCAAGCTGCTTGACAGAAATGCGAATTTCGACAGTGGGCGCGCATATGTTCCAACTTTCAAGCCATCATTGAAGCTGAATTCCTTGCGCATGCGCATTCTAACTGTTCTAACACCGGTCTTGGTGTTAACATCGATGAACGGTCTGAAAACAGCTACGGAAATGACACCCGTTGGTGTAATTCCTACACCACAAGTAACACCACAATGCTTAACACCAGCTTGGTGTTGTACATTCAACACCCACTGGTGTTAATCTAACATCAAAAGTAACACCACAATGCTCAACACCATCTTGGTGTTGTACATTCAACACCCTCTGGTGTTAATTTAACACCAAAAGTAACACCAACATGTGTAACACCAGCTTGGTGTTGCACTTTTAACACCGGCGTTTTTGCAGTGCACCAACGTGATGTAAACAGCACTCTTAACGGGGAGTTGGAATTTTGGAGAATGCTCAAGCCTTTTATCATAGTTATCTTGTTCAGATAAAACTAAGTGAAAAAATACTATATACAACAGAAAATGAATAGTATCACATTAATGTTGTTTGCCGTTCCTATAATTTTTATCACCCCCACCCCTTCCTGCAAAAAGTACGGTGTTAACCCGTTGAAGACTAATTACGAAATATCTCGGGCTAGGGTTCTATGGATATACGTGTTATAGCGAAATCAAATCGTCTCTAACGGGTTAATTTTTACTCTTCATGGGTTGTGCACTATAAATACGAGATACAGTGTTAAATTCAAGACGCTGACTATTATTTAAAGGCAGTGAATCTCATTTGCACCCCTCCCGAAACACAGCAAAACATTACTCATGTCGTAGACTACTGATAAAGGGCCTGTCTGTGAAATCTGAAGATCAGTAATTACCTAGAATTCGAAAAGTGCGCAAAAATTGCCATTTAGTGTATGTTCTGATGCGAGGAATTTTTGTCTCTGGGAGACAGTGATTGAAATCAAAGTCTAGCGGTCACTATCATTCCACTATAAAAGCCCGCGTTTCTAGCTCCTATGCTTTGTTAAAAAAAATTGTCAAGCTTTGATATCTGAGCAACAGAGTAGTGCTTGAATGGACAAATAAACACCCTAGAATACAAAAGTTTGGAAATTTATGCTGCCACTGGGAAGATATGAATGAATAAACAATTAATGCTCGGGACGAGTGGAAAATATCCCAGATCTATACACAGTAAGTCTATGGGAGGAAATGGGCAGGTGAATCCGGTCAATTTAAGATTTTCACTGTTTTAAAGCACTAAATAATCATTTTGAAATACAATTTTTTCAAGGCTTCATTTTTAGACTTTATCAAAGACACCAGCTCAGAGTTTTTTAACTGTGGTAAATGTTAGCCAGTGACTTTAAATGTTGTTACATGTAGGTGGTATTTTGTTTTACACCCCAGTGTATTTACTGAATGTTAATTTTTGGCATGGAAAACTGACGTTCTGCCTTTAAAGCCAAACTTTTCGTCAATCGCTCACAAAGTATTCTATTGTTACCCCAGACATCAAAAAACAACATCAAACCTCCTGAAAAATTGTTTACAGTGGCAAATTGCAATGTTTGAATTAAAGGAGAGCATCTATCGGTATGTACATTATCTATGGGAAATGTCAGGGTCCACCCTCCCCCTCCCACCACCACCACATTACATGAGTAATTTCGCAAAAACGAGATAATTTCAGAGTGAGCAATTTTCAGGACATTAATAGATCATATAGGTCTATCTTAAAACATAATTGCAAGAAAATCTTTTTTTTTTTACCATTTACCAAAACCAAATGAATTACTTCAAACACTAAGAGTGTTACTTTTATCTCCATGGGTGTTAGAAATGAACACCGTTCTGGCATCTATATACCGTCGGTGATATTACGCGCATGGGGAAACACACTGTTGGTGTTAAATTTAACATCTTAGTTTTTAGCCGTGTACCATAATTTTTTACCACTTAAAAACCTGCCCCTATAGAGGATCTTGAATCAGGGGCAGCGCCAGGGGGTGACAGGAGGGGCGACTGCCCCTTCCCCTGGAAGCTTCAAAACACAGAAAACTCAAGGGGTTTTTCGCAATGTAATTCGTGAAATTTGGGGTTTTCACATTTTGCTACCCCCCCCCCCCTAGTAATCGACCTTCCTAGAAATTGACCCTGGCGCCGCTCCAAAGAAATTTGTGCGGAGGTTCTGCAGGGGCGTCGATCCATGTTTCGGATTGAGGGGGGGGGGCAAAACTGGAAAAAAATGTCCAAAATTTTCGGCGCGCTCGACGCGCCAAATTGTAAAACCAATTTTTTCGCGCAAAGCCCACTGAAAAATTGACAATTTTGTATGTTTAATAGTATATTTATGCCATGTATAATGGTTTTATAGTGCTTTCCAATGCTTTTTAAAACATATATTTGCATTGCATATTATGAATTTTTCAAGTTGTCAAAATTATTGGGAGCAAATCAATATGTCCTTCCCTCCCCCCATATTTTTTATTGGTGGGGCGATTGCCTCTCTCCCCCCCCCCCGGTAGGATCGACGCCTCTGAGGTTCTGAACATATCGCTTCACGTGTACAGGTGGCTGTTACACGACAAATCGGTACATACTTGATGCATATTATTAGTAATAACATTTTGCCTTCAAGATTTATTATGTTGTTGGGTAAGTGGCCATTGAGCTGTAATTCCTATCAATATAAGACATGGTCGTGTTTTACAATTATTAATGTTTTGGGAGAACGTGTGCGAGACTACAAAAAAAGACTGCAATTGTCAAAGAAGCTCGTGGGAGCTAGTGTTCTTCAGCTGTTTACAAAAAAATGAAACTCATTACGCTATAACTGGTGATTTATGGCAATAAATGCGTTGTCTGGTGATATCATGTGCGAATCAATATGTTCTTAAAATAGACGATCATTGTCATGATACCACTATATTTTGGCACAAATCTGATTTGATAACAAAGTTGTTCATATCTATTTATATATCTTTTTTTTTAAATGGGCGTAATGTTTTACCAAATCACGCAGATTGTGTTATTTGTTCAGAATAAAACATTCAGGACACTGACTGAAATCTGAAATACACATGATTAAATATTTTTGAATTTATTTATTTATTTATTTATTTTTATTTCTGTTATTAACGTGTTGATTCTTATATGTGCTGCGTAAATTACAAGATGAGCTACATGCCACGACATGCAGGGGGTGGGCAGGAGTTTTTTCGAGGGCATTTTCATAATCAGCGTGTTTTTATTGAGCCTACCGTATTTATCCGTATAAAATTTAACCGACTGATAGCGGAGAGCGTCTGTTTCTAGTATTGGATTGCATTTTCCGCAAAGTGTGATCAATCCTACCGGGATCGTACGATTACCGGCTAAGAGTCCGTTGACCTGGGTTGCCGCAAGGTATTGTGGGACGACGAGGTCAAATTTATGCTCAGATCAATCAAACACACGCGCGCTGCAGCCATGCAGGGGTCATGTATTCCCATCGCGTGGTTTTGTTGATTACCGGTTGTAAACCGGTTGATACAGGTTAACGGCTGTTTCTATTGACGTCTTACGGTATCTTACGGTATTATAGCTCTCCACTATTATCCTGCAAAAATCAGGATAAATACCGGCGAAACTTTCTCCGCTAAAAAGACGGATAATGGCGGAGAAGGTCTGTTCTGTTGAGATCCTCTCCTTCCCATTAGCCGTTTTATTCCGGAACAACAAACCTTCAATAGAAACACGCTGATTGTATAAATCAGTTTAAACAAGCATCTGATAAGTAAACATTTGAATAACATCTTGCTTTTATTTCATTGCGAAAAGGTCCGAAAAAATATGATCACGATCCACCCGGAAGAAAAAATCCAGACAGCCCCAACATATGACTAGATGTCCAGTTACAACATTGGTTCCAAATAAGTGATATGAATTTTACTTTCGTTAAACGTTACCACCCAGTTTCGAAACTTCTGATGCTGTATTTTTTCATATAAATATCACAAATATTCTAATGAAAGTTTTGTTTAATAGATTCAAAAACATTAGATAACGCAGCTAAGCTTACAAATAAACGGGGGGGTTTTCAACAATCATACGGTTGTATATCTATCGACGTTAGTTTCTAAATTCTACACTTTTCCTGGTACTAAAAAGGGGGCAGTGTACTTGGAATTCTGTGCTAAATTTTGATGATGATAATAATAATAATAATAATAATAATAATAATAATAATAATAATAATAATAATAATAATAATAATAATAATAATAATAATAATAATAATAATAATAATAATAATAATAATAATAATAATAATAATGACAGTAATAATAACCTCTACATGTATTTATATAGCGCTTTTCGTAACAAACATAAATCAAAGCGCTTTACAGTTATGTAGAAAATTAAACAAAACTTGATGACAAACAAAATTGAAGTTCTTCAACATAAGATAAAAGGTATAATAACAATTTAAGAACCATAATGAATATGCCTTCTCGATTAGATGTATTTTTATTTTTTTACCTGAATAAAGAAATATCAGTGATGCAACGAATTGAGGCTGGGAGTGAATTGAGGCGTGGAGCGGAGCATGAGGACCTATCACCGAAATATTTTGTTTTTGCTTTTTATAACAGTCAAAAGGATTTAGTGTGCAGAACGGAGGGACCTATTCGGTTTGTATAACTGATAACTGAATAATTTCCGAGAGATAATTTGGAGTACAACCATGTATAGATTTGAAAGTCAAAAGAAAAATTTTGAACTGAATGCGAAATCTAATGGATTAGCACAGGGGCGGCTGTTGCGGCACAAATTGTCGCCGCGTCACAAATTGTCGCCGGCGACAATTTGTGACGATTTGTGAAAAACCTGACGGCACAAATTGTCGCCACCGGCACAGATTGTCGCCGGCGACAATTTGTGCCCTGAGTTGACGACACAAATTGTCGCCAGCCATGATCAAATCACATTTGATTGTTTGTGGGTATGTGGGTGTATGTCACTATGTGTTTGTGTGTTTGTAGGTGTATGTGTGTGCCTGTTTGTGTGTCTATTTGTGTCTGTATGTTTGTCTGTGTATGTATGTGTATGTATGTGTGTGTCTGTATGTGTCTGTGTGTCCGTCTATGTGTCTGTTTGTGTGTCTATATGTGTCTGTATGTTTGTCAGTGTGTGTCTGTGTCTGTATCTGTCTATTTGTGTCCCTATTTGTGTCTGTATGTTTGTCTGTGTTTGTCTGTGTGTCTGTTTGCGTGTCTGTATGTATATGTGTGTCTGTCTGCATTTGTCTGTGTGTCTACATGGGTCTGTATGTTTGTCTGTGTGTGTCTGTGTGTCTGTATGTCTGTATGTGTTTGTGTGTCTGTGCATCTGTCTGTCTGTATGTGTCTTTTTGGTGTGTTTAAGTGTGTGTCTGTTGGAGTGTATGTGTGTTTGTCTGTGTGTCTGTCTGTTTGTTTGTTTCTGTTTGTGTGTCTGTATGTGTATGTGTGTTTGTCTGTGTGACTTTATGTGTCTGTGTGTGTATGTGTGTATCCACTTTTGTCTGCGTGTCTGTATGTGTCCGTGTTTATCTATTGGTCTGTATGTTGCTGTGTGTGTCTGTCTATATGTGTCAGTTTGTGTGTCTATATGTGTCTGTATGTTTGTCAGTGTGTGTCTGTGTATGTATCTGTGGTCTGTTGTGTGTCTATTTGTGTCTGTATGTGTCTGTGTGTCTGTATGTGTCTGTTTGTGTGTATGTTTGTGTATGTGTGTCTGTCTGCATGTTTCTGTGTGTCTGTATGTGTCTGTATGTCAGTCTGTATGTGTCTGTTTTGGTGTGTTTGAGTGTGTGTCGGTTTGTACAATGTGTGTTTGTCTATGTGTGTCTGTCTGTTTGTCTGTATGTTTCTGTTTGTGTGTGTCTGTGTCTGTATGTGTATGTGTGTCTGTCTGTGTGTCTGCATGTGTCTGTTCTGTTTGTGTGTTTGTGTCAATGTGTGTGGATGTGTCTAGTCTGTATGTGTCTGTTGTCTATTTGTGTGTCTGTGTGTTGCGTGTTTGTCTGTATGTATCTGTGTGTCTGTTTGTATGTATGTGTGTTTGTTTTTTGTGTGTCTGTGTGTTTTTCTGTCTGTTTGTCACACAATTAGACACAGAGACAAACTCGCAGACAAACAGACGCATACACATAATACAGACACACAGACACATAAAGACTACACACATACAGATACATAGACACACACAGACACATACAGACATATACAGACGCACAGACACATTCATACACACAAACACACAGACAAAACATACACACACAGACACACAGGCTCATACATAGACGCACACATACACACAAACACAGACAGACACATACCCATACAGACCCAGAGACACAGACACACAATTAGACACACATACAAACACGCTGACCCACAAACACGCACATACAGACAGACAGACACACACACGGACACACAGACACATACAGAGACACACACAGACACACACAGACAAACACACAGACACATACACACACAAACAGAACAGATACATACAGACACACAAACAGACACTTACAAACAAAGAAACATACAGACACACAGACACAACACACAGACACACAAAGAGATAACAGACACAAAAAGACACATAGATACACACAGACACACAAACAGACACATTCAGACATACAAAAACACACAAACATACAAATAGACACACAGACACATACAGACAAACACACAACACACAGTCACACAAACAGACAGCAGACACATACAGACACATAGACACACACAGACACATACAGACGGGCAGACACATGCAGAGACACAAATATACACATTCATACACACACACACAGACAAATGCAAAGACAAACATACACACAGACACACAGACACATACATAGACGCATACATACACACAGACACATACCCATACAGACATACAGACACAAACAGACACACAATTAGACACACAGACAAACATAGACACACAAACACATAGACAAACACACAGACACATACAGACTAGACACATGCAGACATAGACACACAGAGACACATACAGACACACGAACAGACCCATTAAGACACAGACAAACACACAGACGAACACACAGACGCACACACAAAAACACACAGACAGACATACAAACAGACAAACAGACACACAGACTCACACAAAGACAAACACACAGACAGACACACACGCAGATACACACAGACATATACAGACACGGACACATATAGACACACAAACAGACACATACACACGTAGACACACAGACACAAGCAGACACACAATTAAACACACAAGCAAACACTGACATTGACACATAGATACACACACAAACAGTGAGTGGCGACAATTTGTGACGGTGACGACAATCTGTGCCGCTAGGGTTTTTTTCATGGCACATATTGTCGCCAGTGAGGCAAAAAATTAGAATCACGCAACAGGCGTCACAAATTGTGCCGGCGACTCAGATATTCTGTGTTGTGTGTCCGATGTTTTGCGCCTCAAAACCGTGACGGCACAAATTTCGCGCGTCACGATTGTCGCCGGCGACAATTTGTGACGCGGCGGACAATTTGTGCCGCAACAGGCGGCGAAACATATTTTCGGTTTGGGGGAAGCAAAAAAGGGCACTTTCATGTAGAAAGGGGCACTGAGTACATGCAGATAATTTCATCATCAGATTAAGATTTTGCTTGAAGTTGATCTTTTTTCGGCTGAATATATACTTGAGCAAACCCTTTTTGAATTGGAGAGTGACATGAAGTTATATTCCGTCCTGCGAGCTGAGCGTAGTTAACGAGCGGCTTTTGGAAAATTTTGGAATTTTTCAGTTGTAAAACTCGCTTTGTGGTCTATTCTGGTGCTAATTACAACTCTGACTTTTTTTAGTATACTGTGTTTTAGAAATGAAGAACATCAGTCTAAGATCAAACGAAAGAGATGAAAGAAAAACACGTACATGCTTCGTTATAGAATGATAAGAATGGATATTCTCTTGAAAAAATATTTCATTTAATCTTCACTTTTTATTAACTAGATTTTGACACATATAGTTTTGGAGTGTACATAGGCTGTTTCGTGGCCAATCGAGCAGCAGCGGTTTTCGGAAAAAATGAATCCTTTATCATAAAAATATTATTTAATTTTCTTTGATTCCTAGTTCTTGCCTGATGTGCATTGTACATAAGCCTTTTTATTTATTTATTTATTTATTTTTGCAATAGATCCCGATTTAGACAAACATTATAAAATAAATAAAAAGCAAAATTGTGTTATTAAATAAAGTATGACTCGAGCATTATTTTTTAGTAGTATGCTACCAACCATATGCACGATATTGGATCCAAACATACACGTACTTCATAAATTATACAGTCATAATAGATTCTGAACGTCTTTAGTTTTTTTAATTAATTAATGAAAAATCTCGGGGGGGAGGGACCCCCGAGATTTTTCATAAATTAACTTTAAAAAAAAACTAAAGACATTCAAAATCTATTATTGCAGGTTTATGACTTTGGGGCATAAAGCTATAAATAACAAAAAATTCCCAAAACTAAACTTGGGCTGTAACATTACTTTAAATAGGTATGCTGTTCTAAATGGTCGAGTCTCATGACACTCTCTTTTTAAAGTTCTTGCATTTAGGTAAATAATGTAGACAAAAGGAAGGGTAAATTTGAATATTTAATGAATTTCTCTTCAAGCTATTTTCTATCAATATAGCTATTTAAAGCTATATAGGCCAACAATGACCACAGTTTTAAAAAATGTGAGCTACATAATCTTCCATGCTCCAAGTGTCTCCAAGTGTCAAAAGTCTAAAAATGAAGCTTTGAAAAAATTGTATTTCTAAAGGATTATTTAGTGCTTTAAAAAAGTGAAAATCGTAAGTTGACCGCATTCACCTGCCCATTTATTCTCATGGACCTACTATGTGTAGATCTAGGCTATTTTGTACTCGGCCATAGTACTATTTGTTTACTCATTCATATCTTGCCAGTGGCAGCATAAATTTCCAAACTATTGTATTCTAGTGTGTTTATTTGTCCATTCAAACACTACTATGTAGCTCAGATGGCAAAGTTTGACAATTTTATAATTTGAAGCTCCACAATGTTAGCCTGTGGATTTAAGATTGATCCCAAGTTCATTTCCCACTGACGTAGCACTATCATAGTGTCCAAGGTGGCCGTCGAGAAGACTGCCAAATATAATATAGATACCACTATTATTTCATCGCTATCAAGAAATAATGACAAAATGTGCGGTAAAAAGGTCTATTAGAGAGTACTTTTGTTTACCTAATCGATTGGCCACCTTTTATGTAGACATAAGGAACAGCACATACTATTTTATTAAGACGACATTCGAAATGACTGCCAACATAACTGTCATCATCAAGTTTTAAAGGCAGTGGATCTCATTTGCAAACATACCCGCAGACCAGGAAAAAATAACCCATGCCCTTGGCTATTGATGAAGGGTATGTCTGTGAAATCTAGAGGTCAGTGATTGCCTAGAATTTGAAAAATGCAAAAGGAAAACAATAGCCTTTTAGTGTACATTCTATGGTAGGACTTTTTTCCACGCGAGAAAAAAATTCAAATCTGAGACTAACGGTCACTATAATTTCACTAAAACTGAGTTTCTAGTTCCTGTATTTTGCTAAAGGTTCCCAGATGGCATTTTCTTCTAAATGTCATTGTATTTACACAATGTTAATTTTAGGCATGCAAAAGCTGCCTTTAATGCCTTTGCCAGTATGTAAATGAACAGGTACAGTAAACAGCTAACATAAAGTTTTTGTTCAAATCACCACATATTTACATTATTCTGAACAAGAAATAGCAAATAGCAAATTAATTTTAATATTTGCTGAGGCATTCCAACTCAATTATATTGCCGCCACCAATATATGAAATCATACCTTTGCCCTTAAAACATGGTGTATTAATGGTTTATCCAGAAAAATATTGTATTGTATTGTATTATTGTATTTATTTATTCAGACTGATAAAAAGTCTAGGGTTTGCGGAAAAGGTCCCATGACCCATTCTTGTCCACAACCCAGACATCAAACAATATACACATTATGAAATACATTTAAAACAAATTGATATAATGGAATATAAAATTGAACTATTTTAGAACGAGGAAAAAATTCCGCTAAATTGCACTAGGACTAACAGGATGATTGACAACATTAATTGGTGCAGATAAAAGGTAATAAGTTTGGTTCAAGGCATACAATTTTTCATCATTATAAACGTTGTCCTTTTCCATCTATTTCAAACATTTTGTCTAAACAGACGATTTTGGAGATCGTGATTATTTTGTTTTGTAATAATTGAAGAATAATGTTTGTTGGCCACGTGTCTGAACAACTAATGAAAATGTTCCAAAATTTGATCACTTTTCAATATCCATTGCAAGTTTTTAATTATGAGTCACTACAGCAGTATATAAAAAAGTTACCTACAAAAACCATGTTGCAAGTTATACTCCCACCAACTTTTGTTTTCCAGTATGAGTATTTCTTGAAGTAAATTTCAAGTGAGTATTGAAATATATTAGCTCCTTTATAACCAACAAAATGTTAACATGTAAAAATAAAGGGTATACATGTACATCTAAATGCTAGTGTTGTCATTCCCAGTAGGGGTAGTCGTTAACCTATTGACCAAAACTCTGTCTTATTTTCATTTTTTTTTTACTTCCCAATCAACAGGGGACAATTATCTCCCTTTGGTACGGTCAGTGATTACACTGCAGACTTTAACTTAAAGTGATAGGCCTAACATGGTGGAGGCTTAATTTAAAAAAAAATGTCGAAATTTGATAATCTGACATACATAGTAGCTTTCTATATGAACAAATAAAACCTAGAAATAAAAAAAAAGTTTGGAAAGTTACACTGCCAATGACAAGTTATGCATGAATAAACAATTAAAACTCGGGGAGAGTTTGAATAGCGTAGGTGTACACACAGTAAGTCTATGGGAGAAAATGGGCAGGTGAATCCGATCAACTTATAATTTTCACTTTTTTAAAGCACTAAATAATCATTTTGAAATACAATTTTTTCAGGGCGTCATTTTTAGACCTTATCAAAGACAATGGTAGCATGGGGAATCATCTAGCTCAGATTTTTTTAACCGTGGTAAATGTTAGCCAATACCTTTAAATACGTCCTCACAGTATATTCGTATATGGAGAGCAAGCTGAATAATCTGCCATTATTTAGAAGAGTCAATCAAAACAAAATAATTCATACTTATAATTTTGAAAATCTCATTTAAGTTACTCACAGTTTTACTTTATTTCAGTGTGCTCCTTTGACTTTTTCCTTCTTACACTCGTGTTTAATGGATGGAAACAGAATGTATTGATATTATTTATGTAACTAGTCCATTATATGCACACTGAAGAGCCACTTTCTCTTCATCACAGTCTATATGGCATCTTATAGAACTATTTTACCTTATAAACGATAATGCCATTTATAGCTCTCTTAATGTGCTGACCACCATCTAGGAGTCTTTACTTTGCATACATTTATTATAAAAAAAACTACAATATAATATATTAACAGCCATACTGGCAACAAACCTTAAAGATAAGATTCAGTACTTGCAGAACAGCATATTTTTAATATCAACTGTTTTCAAACCTTCTGTGAACAGATGGTATTCTGAAAATGTCACTATAGTACAGGAGAGAATAGAGGAAAGCAACCGAACACTTCATTTTGACAAATCCTCTACATAAATCCCTATTGCTGATAAAGTCCTAACACAGAAATCAATATGTGGGACAATGTTAATTGTTCATATTACAACTGAGGTGTACTTAGGTCCAAACTTCACCTGTTCATACTGCCATTCCTACAACTATTTATTACATTTGAAGTGAATTAGTCCCAAAATTATAATGCAAACGTAATATACTTTCCCCCGGAAACAAATTTAAGTGTGGAATTTTGATGAAAGATTTTCCATCATCAACCAATACTCTAGATCCTCTCTAATGCTGGGTTAATTTTATAGTGGAATTATTTTTTTTATCATGGTAATTTCTGTAATGGGTTGTTACACAAAAACTAGTTTTATTTGCCATTGGCGGCATTTAAAAACACAATTTACTCTTAAGATACAGTACAAATAATGATTGAATGACATCTTAGTGAACAAAAATAATAAAAATGTATTGTTCTTTATGTGTTCATTAGAATAATAATAGTACAAAAATTGATTCCTTGTGCAAAATAACGCTGTATTGGTCATTTACCTCACCTTTCTACACTGAACACCGGTCAAACTATGATAACTTCTATATTGGTGGCCATCTTGGATATTTTTACAAATCTTACATTAGCCAGAAATGATTTGTTTGGTCACCTTCTTGCATGATTATAATACAGTGGAACCCCATTATAAAGACGTTGGATATAACAAAACCCTCTTATAACAAGGTGATTTTTCAGGTCCCAACTCCTTTTATTTCTTTGTTTTTGTATCCTGATATAGTGAGGAACCTGATATAGTTAATTGTCATGGTTTTTAGGTCCTCGTTATAATGAGGTTCTCCAGTAATAAGTAATCTCTTAGCCGAAATATTGCGTGGATTGCATGTTTGCCATGCCTTGTAAAATCAGAACATTTCAAGATGGCGGCCATGTTGGTGGACCATTTTCAATGACATCTTACTAAAAAAACAAAACAAAAAAAAACAAATGTATTGTTCCTTACGCGTACATTAGAATGTCAAAAATTGATTCCTTGAGTAAAATAACCCTGTATTGATCATTCAGTACATCTCTCTACACTGAACACTGGTAAAATATGATAATTTCTGTATTGGCGGCCATATTGGATACTATGACAAAAATTACTTCAGTCGAAAAATGTTTGCAGTAACCTCTTTTGGCATGATAATGATAATAAATAATCCCTTAAACAGAATATTGCATTAATTGCATTTCTACCTGAATATTTTTGTTATTTGGGGGGAAAAGTACAACATTTTCAAGATGGCGGCCATGTTGACAGCCATTTTGAATGATATATTGTTACATAATCAATGTTCCATTTCTTTTATGCTCATAAGAATGTGAAAAATCGATTCCTTGAATAAAATAACCCTATATTAGTAATTTTCCGCAACTGCTTTCATAATAAATTGGCAAATATATGATAAATTCCTATGTAGGCGGCCATTTTGGCGGCCATCTTGGATATCTCGAAACCCCCAAAGATGCAAGAGTTGAATCATCCAGATTCGGATTCAGCACCCTCGAAATAGGATAAAATCATCAAAAAACATTGGCCGGACGACAAAACAAGGTCCACCCCAAAAAGTGGGTTTGGCACCCGGACTATATGTGTGTGTTTCTATTTGACATTTTTTTTTTCTTTTCTTTTTTTCCTCTCGGTCTGTTCTAAAGAGCGAAAGTCTTCTACAAGACTCTTGTGTGTGATATTCTGAGTGTGACGTGAAAAATATTCCCTTATAAAATTGAACCCAAGTGACGTTAAAGAAGCAAAATGGTAGTCAGTTTTTCCAACAGTACTTTTTAGTTACCATAGAAGATACATCTCACGGTGTCAGCTTTTACAAACAAAACGTTAAAATGATTAAAAAATAAAAAAAAATAAGTATCGCACCTAAATATTGAATTTTCTTTTCGAGATTTACCACTAGACAATCCGACAAAAAATAAGTATACACAAGTATTAAATGTCTTCATTTGTGAAAACCTTGCGAGGAAGATAAAGACCGAATGCCATAAAATTCTGGTAAGTTTGCAACAACGGAATTGGATTACGCCCGGAAACAGGCTTATCAGTTACCATGTACATCCAAAGTAAGACAAACACACACACACACACACACACACACACACACACACACACACACACACACACACACACACACACACACACACACACACACACACACACACACACACACACACACACACACACACACACACATACACATATACATATATACATACATACATATACATACACACAAAACTCACATAATGTACATATACACAAGCAAGATCTACAAACATAATTGATCGATAAATCTTTCTAAACAAAAAGCAACTTATCTCTGTTTTTTTTTTACCCATTTGAATGTCCAATTTGTGATGATTAATACAAAACAGAATAAAATATGCTTAATGTAAGTCTTACTATGAAAAGCTGCTCTTGCAGTTTCTATCCAACGGACTGAATGAAAGCAAAGTGCATGAAAACGCAAAACTTCTTAATTTTTAGCCTACACAACAGACATCACTTTGGCACGAATCAAATTAATTTATGTAAACACTGACTCCAACACCTTGTGGAAGATAAGATCCATTTAACTATTGACTTCTTCCATGGACCAATACTATGTGGGAAGGACGTAATAATGGAACACTATAAAACAGTTTCTTTTCCTTCTTTTTCCCACTTATCACATTTCACTTTCCCCCTTAGTTTACACAGAATAAAACACATGGTTAACTCTTACGGTCCCACATTATGACGTCACAAATGTGTTCATTTTCGGGTAAAAGGTTGTGTGGGTGTGTATGTATGTACGTGCGTGCTTTTCTTTGACTATTTATTCATTTATTTATATCTAGTATAAATTATTTTCCAGTAGAGTCTGGACTTACTGTTAAGTCATTCGTTCTCTGGTATATATTTATAAATTCTGAGAGATATATTCATCACATTAGAATTCAAAGAACATATGTTGCACTGACGTCGAATGTGGCTATATTTAAATTATTGTGGAGATGTAAATAGCTTTGCCTGTCGATCATGCACAGAGTCTTCCTTTACACCAGTATATCACTTCTTGGATTTGCTATGGGTGATACATGCCGTAATTATCTTCGAGCAATGCTACTATATCAAACTCATAAAACAATATTGTTTGAGCGGTGATCTGGTCGAAACCCTGCCAGGTCAAAGGTCAAAATTATGTTATACACAGTTAGCACGAAATAAAACTATAATTATATTTCAGAACCATTGCGACAATCTACAAGCGATCATTCTTTGAAAAGGGGACTCTTGTTTAATTAATGTATTCGTGGAAGAAACGGGATGGGATCTGAATTTCCACATAAATAAAATACACATAAATCTTTTATACAGTAACAATGAAAAACATACAATCTTCTATACAATGACAAATTATATAATCATATGTTAACGTGTTTGGGCTTTAGCTAGTGTTACGGGGCAAGTTAAGGCCACTGCACACTACACGACTTTTGTCGTACGACTGCACCGACTTGGATCCGAAAGAAAAAAACAAATCTTATATTTCGTACACGCTGATTTATTTTCGGGATTTATTTCAGATGCAAATCGGTAAGTCGTGCGACGGAAAATCGCATAGTGTGCGGTGGCCTTTACATTATGATTTGTTAGGTATGTTGAAGACGTATAATGATATTACAAATGAGCATATACCGTACGTAGGTTTTGGTTACGTTAACTGTTGAAGTGAGAATTAAATTATCGTTTAGCGAATGTAATAAGAATGAAATACAAACCCATTAAATCCATTTGCATTATTGTGGCCCTGTCATAATTCGGATACAATTACCATTTTCATCATTTCCGTCAAAAATTTAAAAAAAAAGTTATTATACATTAAGTTTTGCCAAGCATATCTTATAAAAATGTGCTGAATCCAAAACAAGCAGTTTTATTCAACATGTCATTTTTTCTAACTATTTTGGGGTACGTTTGGGCAAAGAATGACAACTTATATTTTTGGTCAAAATTCAAATTGCCCCGCGCCCTTATTTCCCGATGTATGAATAACGTGTCTAGGGACGGTTTGCTATTTTGTGGGCGTATGGACTTTTTTATTTCGTTTGTACGCGTAAGTTTGTTTCTTTGCGTATTGTGTGTCTGTATGTGTGTATGAGTAAATGACGTACAGTGTATGTCAATTACTTTCTTGAAGGTCCTTCAACTTAGTCACGATTTCCTTTCAAAGAATTCAAGGAAAATATGTACATCATTGAACATTATCTCAATTATATTGCAAGATTATGTTACAGCGAAACATGAATAGCTCAGTTCCAAATGGTGCTAAGTCGATTTTCCACCAAATATGAGTACTAACATTAATATGTAGGCCACATATGAAAAGCTCAATTGCAAAATGGGTTAGATCCATTTTCACTAAAAATGAGTTATGCACATCAGTGCACTGGCCACCTTTTCATCTTGCTTTAAAAAATTGATATAAAATTATAAGGGCAAGAGTTTTTTTTTCCATAGAAGTGTGTACAAACTCTGGAAAAGAAATGTCGTTTTCTCCAATGTCACTGAAGTGGATCTAACCCCATTTGCAGATGAGCTCTTCATATTTATTCAGCTTTAGAATAAAATTTGGAGCTTGATTAAATAACCGGTATAGTTCATTTTACTTCCATTGTCTAAAGGTGCATGTATAAACTTACTTCCATTGTCTAAAGGTATATGTACAAACTTACTTCCATTTTCTGTAGGTGCATATACAACTTACTTCCATTTTCTTTACACAGGTGGCATCTACAACTTACTTCCATTGTCTAAGGTGCATGTACAACTTACTTCCAATGTCTAAGACTGCATGTACAACCTTACTTACATTTCTGTAGGTGCATGTACAAACTTACCTTCCATTTTCTGCAGTGGCATGTACAAACTTCATTTTCTATAGGGCTGTACATACTTACTTCATTTTCGTAACAGGTGCATATACAACTTACTTCATTTTCTACAAGGTGGCATATACAAACTTTTCTTCCATTTTCTACAAGGTGCATATACAAACTTACCTCTATTTTCTATAGGGCATGTACAAACTTACTTTCATTTTCTTACGAGTGCATT
This sequence comes from Eucidaris tribuloides, assembly GCA_001188425.1. Taxonomy (NCBI): domain Eukaryota; kingdom Metazoa; phylum Echinodermata; class Echinoidea; order Cidaroida; family Cidaridae; genus Eucidaris; species Eucidaris tribuloides. Next base: position 19,807 of record JZLH01S0000747.1, read on the forward strand.
ACAAATTTACTTCCATTTCTACAGGTGCCCATATACAAACTTTCTTCCATTTCTCTATCGGTGCATATACAATACTACTTCCATTTTCTGATAGGTGCATATACAAACTTACTTTCATTTTCTACAGGTGCATATAAAACTTCTTCATTTTCTACAGGTGCATATATCAAACTTCTTCCAATTTTCTATAGGTGGCATATACAAACTACTTCCATTTTCCTATAGGTGCACTGTTACAAACTACTTCCACTTTCTGGCAGGTGCATGTAACAAACTTAACTTCCATTTTCTTACAGGTGCATATAAAACTACTTCCATTTTCTACAGGTGCAATATACAAACTTTCTTCCATTTTCTATCAGGTTGGCATATCAATTACTTCCATTTTTATAGGTGCAGTGTACAAAAACTTACTTTCATTTTCTACGGTGACTGTACAAACTTACTTCCATTTTCTACAGGTGCATCTACAAACTTACTTCCATTTTCTATCATGTCTATAGGTGCATGTACAAACTTACTTCCATTTTCTACAGGTGCATGTACAAACTTACTTCCATTTTCTATCTATAGGTGCATGTACAAACTTACTTCCATTTTCTACAGGTGCATGTACAAACTTACTTCTTTGTTCTATAGGTACATGTACAAACTTTCTTCCATTTTCTATAGGTGCATGTACAAACTTACTTCCATTTTCTACAGGTGCATGTACAAACTTACTTTTATTTCTACAGGTGCATGTTCAAACTCAGAATTTTCTCAGAAGTCACTTAGAGTGGATTTGGCGCCTTTTGTAACTAATCTCTCCTGATCTTAATAACGTGGTACATAATTACGTCAGTAATGGATACACTACCATGGTTTAATTACCGTATTTATGTTTATTGTCTATCCTGGCATGAGTTGCATTACACTATTCCTCAAACTGAGGAAATGTGATGGTAGACACTCGTGACGTCACCAATTACGAAGTTTATCACGGAGCATTCCCCCGTCCAGTAATGATTACATGTTCCGACACAAATTGATGAATTTTGACGAAAGTAATCAGAATCCCATCTTATGCACTAAATCGTCATTTTCTAACATCTTGCTTGCCCATTAATTTAGCATCCATGAAGATGGAATATGTAGCATGTTTTAGGATGCAACGAATACTAGTACATCTTTGTAAATTAGGTACAATATATCTGAAGGACACATTTTTGTTCTTTGAATTTGAATTGAAACGTAATGTTTACCACTTTTGCATAAAAAAGCATTTACTACCATTTACCAAATCTAACATAAAATTTTTAAAAAGTAAGAAAATAAAACATCAACATGATTTAATGAATGTAAATGTAAATGTGACAGAATCATTAAATATATATATATATATAAAAACTTATAATGAAGACTGAATCAGCTTTAATATTTACATAAGCACAGGGACAAACAGTAACAAAACTAAATGTGGTCCACATGAAGTCCAAGATAAGGGTATAAGTGCTACCTTTATGAATATTTACCTGGTGCACTACTAAATACACAGCCCTATGATTTCTTTGTTATGAATTTTACGTTTCAATGAAAGGTATTCGACAAACATTAAAGTTTATTTTTAAGCATGAATGGTCCAGATTTCATTCAATTCGTACAAATTTCCAGGATTTTGTATTTGAGTGATGTTACATCACACCACTGTAAAAATACTAAACAAATTTATAAACACTTTTCTGTAACACTTTTTAAACACTTGAACACATTTATTTGGAAATGATAAACACATTTAGTTAGAAATTTTATGTATCACCTGCGGTATATGATACCAAAGGTTAGTGTTTATTTCTGGCGCACTTCGTAAACAATTGAACACGTTTTAATGAACACTGAAATGTTTGTGACGTGTTTTTGATTTTCAACACCTAGACACTTAAACATGTTACTGAAACATGTTTAAGTGTTTACGAAGTGTTCCAAAAATCAACACGAACGTTTTATATCATGTAAGTGACACACAGAATTTTAACTAAACGTGTTTATGATTTCCAGATAAACGTGTTCAAGTGTTGCCGGAAAGTGTTTATAAATGTATTTAGTATTTTTACAGTCAATGTAGTCTTCTGATTACAAGTTATACGGATTACGTTAACTTTGTTCTAAAAACTTAAATGTTATTAGAATGACCAAAGCCTTGCAGTTATTCATGTTTCAAACACACAATATTCATACTGAAAAATAATGTTTATCTATAATAGGGGTTAAAGAAATAGGCTAACGTTATGGAGTTTCAATTAAAAAAAAAAAGCTGTCAAACTTGATATCTGGGCTACATAGTAGTGCTTATATGAGCCAAAAAACATCCTAGCATACAAGAGTTTGTGTTATGGTTCCACTGGCATGGTATCCATGGATAAACAAAGTAGTACTATACTCCATCCGAGGTCTGAATCAATCAGACCTGTAACACAGTAGTCTAAGGGAGGAAAATAGACAAGGTCGGGAGATGGTCACTCTGGATTTTCACACTTTTAAAGCACTAAATGATTATTTTTAAGTACTTTTTCTGGGCTTCATTTTTAGACCTTATCAAAGACCCTTAGAGCATGGGGGATTACACAACTCAGATATTTCAAACTCTGGTCAATGTTTTTCCATATGACTTGTTGGACGTTTAGTCTCTTTAATCTCTCTGATTACGTTGGACCATCACACGAATGGTCAGTTGTCCGTAAACACCGCCTACGGTGTAGCACGCGAGAGTTATTTCAATCTTATTAAATGACGCATGCCATATTACCACTGCGTGGTCAAGATATTAAAATCATATCAGAGATATTATAAAATATTTCCACCATTAACATAGGCGTATCTAGGAGTTTTCAAAGGAGAGTGTTCATCCGCGGCCATTTTTTTTTCCTTTTAGAACCAGACCATGTCCGCTCACGGCTAAACGACCAAACCACCCCCCCCCCCCAAAAAAAAAAGCGCGCAGACACAAAAAGTGGAGGCGGTGTGGCCTACGACAAAAAAAAATGTAATTTTTTTTTTCCACAGCCAAATATTTTTAAAATCGCGCCTTTCTGATTTCCCTAAACCACTTATAAACACCCCTCTTTGGAAAAAAATGGGGGATTTCAAGAAAGAGTTGGTCTTTTGGGGTGTAACACCACCTTTTGCAAAAGGAACACCACTGAACACCTCCTGGATAGGCGTGTGACCATAGATCTGGACAAAAATCAAGGTGATAACTTACGAGGTTTGATTGGTTTTACACACTGTTATCATTTTGGCACGAATTGGATCGCTTGTGCATGTCCGTTCCCGTGGAAACATGGAACGATGCAGTTGACTCCTCTCTAAGTGAAATTGACTTAATGGTTGGGTTGAAACATAATGATGCCCATGGGCCATTGGGTATAGTCTAGATGTCTAGATTCTAGGCGCTGTTATTCAATTGTTATCTCGCTGGCATTTTGATATTCTCACAGTTCTCATATCTAACTCGAGTTGAACTTCCTCGCCCTATAGAAAACAGATACAGGTGTGCGAAATAATATGCACCTACCGTTGTTTGATAATGTGATATGTATGGTTTGGCCGGAGTGGTAAATATTGGTAGTAAATAGGCCTATACGCCTCGATAATTTTTCGGGGAAATGGGAAATTGTTGGAAATACAGGGAAAGACTATGACATACACTTCTTGAATATTTTCAAGTATTGCCCAGCTTTTTCCCAAGTATTTTATAGTATTTACCTGTACCTCCGTACATCCTCAGTAGGCCTACTTCCCAGCATATCCCCGTATTTCCCAGTATTTCCCGCCTCGGTGGGAAATACTTGACTTTCCCGGGAAATAGACAACCATGATAATATAACAAAATAGAAGGGCCTATACCAAGAAACGCTTTTGTCATAAATCAAGGGGAAAGTCCATTGCATTTGATTATTCATACATCAAAATTATTGGAATTATAGGGAAGCCGATTTTTGTTCTGATCGGTTTATATTGTCCCAGTCACAAATTTGTGTTGGTATAACGGTCCCCAGGGAGCCGGGCTGGTGAGGGTGCTGCAGCATCCGAACATCTTTGTAAAGGTGCACATCATCTCCCAGAAAATTGAAATATTTGATGTTCCATATAGCTCTGGGTGCTGGGGGTGCTACATTACCTCCTAAAAAAGTGCACAGCACCCTCTGCAAGAAAACAAAAATCGTTCCTACATGTTGTCCTGGTCATTGGGTTTTTTTTTTTTTTTGTCAGTATAAAGATTTGTGTGGAGATTTTGTTATAAAATTAACGACTTGCATCCTGCCCCCATTTTTCGCAAAAGACCCTTTTAACCAATGTTTCGAATTGTGTCACTATTTGTTGCTAATGTTTTCTATACTAATGCGTAGGTTATTAAGGAATGTCAATATTTTCCTAGTTTTCACCCCATTTTGCCCCTATTTGTTTGGTTTCAGGGTAGGTCGGTATTATGTAGTGTGAAGTGTTCTGCTAGACAAGTATGTTCTGAACAACGGGTCTATTAATATCACTTAAAGGGAGAAGGCGCCAGCAACTAACAGGCATAAGTTAAGAAAATATTTGAGTTCTTGCCAACCAATCAGATTGCACTGCACTGCAGGGAACTTGACCATGCGTGACCAATGCATGCCACGCGACGTGTGTTAGCCGCACCGTAGCCTTTTGACAAGGCATTGTGGGTGTGGGTGTAGTTGTATCCCGTGCGCCTAAAAAGAGACTAATTATAATGCCTACACTCCTGGCGCACCGAAAGATTGCTGTTCACCCACATGAGAGCTTCGCCCTCTCGCGCTGCTTTGTCACTGGGTAGCGCGGTTAGTCCGGTTCAGGCGCTATGTGGGGTATTGCGCTGACGGGGAAATCATTAACCCGAGGCCTTGATCAAAGGCTAGCCGCACCGTGGTACTGTATGCACTGTTTGAATTGATAAGCTCCTCCCCCTATAGCTGTTTCTGCAAGTTTTGTCTTAGGGTAAAACTTACAAAGACGTAAAATAAACACAAATTAACTAATTTATAGGGACCTGATGAGGGTGAGTATCACACAGTACCCCTTATTTAGGCTTTTTTTGTCACCATGTACCATAATTCTCACAATTCTCACAATGTCATTTTTATTCTTAACTTATGCCTGTTAGTTGCTGGCGCCTTCTCCCTTTAATCAATATCAATCTCTTAAAAAGGTTTTAACGCGGTTTTGACATTTTCCCAAAGTTGTGCTTCACCTTTTTTAATAGTACAGAGTCTAGAAACCACGTTCTTCGACTGACGAGTCCAAGTCCCAGTACCCATGTGTCTGCACAGACACCTATCGCATTACCTTGTCACGTAAGATGTATTGCTAATAATCCCAAGCCGTCATACCTTGTCCAGTCATCCGCGGCTCTGTTCGGAGACAGCGACCTCAAACTCGTTGGTTCTGCGACATAATTTCGTGGGCGGGACCAGCGGGGGTGATCAGAGCCATCTAATGAGTCCCAATGATTAACTCTCATGTCCGATCCGACATTATTTAATGAGAGAATTAGGGGTATAGTCTTCATTATTCAGACCTCGCTTTTATGATCACTTCTGCTGTGCCGTTATTCTCACCGGGTGTAGATTTTTTTTTGTTTGGCTTTTTTTGGGGGGGGGATAAACAGTGCTTAAGTAACAAAAACAAATGAAGATTGACAGTAATGTAGTTTCTGATATAGTAGGCACTACCCAAGTGTCCCAGAAAATAGATACACTTTTAAAATGGCCCCAAATACTTTTAAAATGGCCCCCAAATACATATTATTTCGAATTTTTGAAAAAATGTTTATAGATATGGAAAGCTGAAAATCTCTTCTTATTATGACACCAAAAAGCCTGAAATTATTTTATGCTTGAGTGAGCACTGCCCGCTTTTGTAAAAGACCTAGAAATTAGGTTGCGCAAGAATGGGCTATCCACTGTTATGTAGATTCAAACTCTCTTTGATTTTGTGTGGAGCTAGGTGGGGTTTGGGATATTTTAATTAAAGATCTTGATGACTGAAGCATAAAAGACTACCGTATTCGAGTGAAGGGGTAGTGGGGTGGTGGGGTGCAGGTTGGCGGGTGGCACTGACGAAAATCCAAGATGTCATCCTATTTAGCAATAAAGGAGGAATGGTCTCTTCATTCATCCCCCTTGATGAATAGGATGACATCACGGAAAGTTACGCCAGTGGTGCTGGGAGTGTTGGGGTGTGGGGTTACGTGGGCTCGGGTGGTGGGGGTCGTGGGTTAATGTAACCCTAACACACCCACACCACCCCCTCACTCCACAAGGGGTAGTGGGGTGGTGGGGGTGTATGGTGGGGGTATGTTAGGGTTACCTAAACCCACCACCCTACTACCTTTCCACCCCACCACCCCAACTACCTCTACACCCTACATCCGCACCACCCCATACCCCCAACACTCCGGCAACCACGCCACACCCAACCACTCCAGTATCCCTTCACCCGAATACACACAAAATCAAAGAGAGCTTGAATTTGTTGTAACAGAGGATAGCCAATTCCTGCGCAACTTAATTTTCAGGTCCTTTACAAAAGTTGCAACCCTAACACTCTTGTTCAACTGAGATAATACACCGGAGCAACTGTAGCCGGAGTCAGTGGGGAGATCAGTGGCCGGAGTAAATATCGGGTCACCGATTTAAAAACTCGTAGATTTTGTTGTTCTTGTTGTTCTTGTTCTTCCTCTTTTTCTTCTGTTTTTCTTGATGTTCATTCTTTCTTTCTGTTTTGTTCTTGTTCTTGTGAATTTTGTGTTTTTGTTGTTTTTGTGGTTATTGTTGTTATTTTTGTAGTTCTTGATGTTCTTCTACTTGTTTTATTGTCCTTGTTGCTCTTGTGGTTCTTGTTATTCTTATTGTTTTTGTTGATTTGGTTTTTGTTGTTGTTCTTGTTGTTGTTCTGGTTCTTAATATTCTTCTTGTTCTTGTTATTCTTCTCCTTGTTGTTTTTCTTGCCGTTGTTGTTTTCCTGCAGGTATTACAGCTTACGCGCTTTTTCATAACTTTACCCTCTTTAGTCACTGAATTTAAACTGCACAATTACACAAATTGTTGTTTTTTATATATATTTTATTTCATGATCGTTGCCATTACCTTCATCGTCGTCGTCGACGTCGATGCTGTAGTTGAGGCTTGTTATGCTTCCTGCCATGACTCCACAGTCCTGTTCTACTCGAACTGCGAAGCTGCACACAGTACATGCAAATGAATTGCAAACGGTTAACTGTCCGTAACGATAAAGCTTCCATGATAGAAAGTCACTTTAAATATACCCTACGAATTTGATATTGAGGCATATTTTAAGCCCCTACAGTGCCTTACCCGATTCTTGCCACCCCCTTCTGAAAATCCTGATGCCCCTAGCTGGTGTAAAAAATGTGATACCTCATGCATGATTTATGACATAGATCGCATGATTGCATGGTGTATTTGATAAACATTATCTGTTTTTGTTGAAATTTGGATCTAAATTAGTTTCTTCCACGAATACACCAAATTACCAGAAGTCTTTTTTATTCATACTTGCACTTGTTGCAAAGCATGTAATGAACGGCATGGGATATTTTATCTTGTAATCTTGTATATATCATTTTCCAGAGAAGAATGGCATTTACTACAAGTTGGGGTGTCTAAGAAATATGTTATTTATATATAACCACCAATGCATTTTATAAACAAAATATCAATTTTGTTTTAAGAAAAATAAATCATTCAATTCAATTTATCAATGTATCTGTCCCATATTTCATTAAACTCTTTGCATTATGCATTTGTAATCATCGACTTCAATTCGCATTGAGGTAAATCCATTCATTCATTCTGAAAACAGATACCAAATACAAGTATATTCATTAAATTCATGTCATATAGGTGGAAATCTTTCATTAAAGGGATTGTTTAACAATGTTTCCATTTTTTTATGTGATAATCCTCGATGCTACTTATTTCTCTGATAATGTCTAAAATGAAGCTCTGAAAAAAATGCTTTTCAAAATTATCATGAAGTGCTTGTAAAAAAATGAAACTCAATTAATGAGTGACCGTTAAAGCTATCTCCTATACTGTGTTGTGTTATAGAATGCTTATCCCAATGACATGAAATCATGTACCGATATTTATCTGAGCATATTTTGCTATAGTGACAGCATAAGTGTCTAAAATATTGTGTTCTAGCCTATTATTTAACCATTCAAACACTACCATGCAGGTCTGACATCAAATTTAACAGGTTTCATATTTTTTAATGGGGTTTTCACAATATTAAAAAGTTTCTTTAATCACGAAGATATTTAAATTTGATTGTCGGAAGATGTTGACAGAACAGTAAATTGTCAGTGACATGAACGTCCTGCAGAATGAGCGAGACTTGACAGCTCTGCTTTAAAGGCATCGTGTAAAAATGTTTCCAGTTTTGGAGATATTAACTACATAATCCTCCATGCTACCAGTGTCTCTGATAATGTCTAAAGATGAAGCCCTGAAAAAATTGCGGTTCAAAACAACCATTATGCGCTTTTAAAAAGTGAAAATCATTGAGCGACCATTCCAGGTTTCCCCCATAGACCGGTGTGTTTGCAGAATTTTCGTTAGCTAACAATTCATGTGCCGATTTTTATCTGTACATATTTTACGAGTGACAGCATATCTGATGTTTTGTGTTTTAGGGTGTTTATTTGTCCATTCAAACACTTGTAAATGGGGCTTCCAAAATGTTATATGCCTTTATTCGCTTGATTTTTTGGAACGCTCCAAAACACTAGCATCAAAGTACACGTAATTCTGCGTGGTGCAGAAAGCACGTCTCACGGCGCACCGCTCCATGATATTAGTATAGATCTAGAAGTCTTTGTATTTAATATGGCGTCGGAGATAAAGATGCGCTCATTTCGCGGTTATCGAAACGGCTGATCGAGTGACGGGTTTGTTTTCCGGTGAGCTGCCAAGGGAGAGCCGTTCCCAATAAAATAAGTTGAAATACTATTGTCTAGAGACATTACACGTGACATGAATCAATAAAAATGGCAGCAAGTGTACATTGATAGACAGGACATGGTTATATTGATGGGGGAGCTTGGAAGGTTTATACACCCCCCCCCCCCACGTAAAAGCGTCCACATTTTTCCACAGAGACAGGTTTTTGGGGGGAAGGCCTATTCACAATGACATAAAATTAAACAGCATTGATCAGGTACAGTTCAATCACATCTTGCTGTTATTTCATTGTGAAAAGGTCCAAAAACTTATGATCACGACCCATCCTGAAAAAAGTCCTGGATACACCCCTGCAGGGGAGTATTAGAATGGGCTTATAGCTGGCTGTGTGTTAAAAGCACCACTTTCTCATTTAAAATTGGATTTTTACAAAGGCATTTAACAGGGAAAATGAATTGTTCGAAAGGTCCCTTCTTATTAGTTAAAGTCGAATTGAATGATAACAACGCTATATTAAGTTGTAACACGAAGAGAATTTTATTATTAAAACAAAATACGCAATCATGTTCGATGACTTTACATGAAACTTTAATTAAGGTATTTATTTCATTTATTTATTTATTTATTTATTTATTTATTTATTTATTTATTTATTTATTTATTTATTTATTTATATATTTCGGCAAAAGCCAGGGTAGCCCACTCAGCATTACGCTGATCTCCCGTGGGGCCCTGGAAATTTTCACATTTGCAAGACACGCTATATACCGTGCTAAATACCGTTATATACTGCTGCACATATATTTATAGGTGTCTTTTTTGTATACCTAAATATTGACATGAAAAGAAAATACCAACTAAGAATCTTTAGAAAAGAATAGGAGCTAGAAATTCAGTTTTTAGTTGAATTATTGTGACCTTTATGCTTTGATTTGAATTATTGTCGCCTACAGACAAAATTCTTAGCATACAACAGACACTAAACAACAATTGTTTTTGTGTGTGCATTTTTCATTTCTAGGCAATTACTGATCTTCAGATTTCACTTATATGTCCTTCATAGTTATAGCCTCAGGACATGAGTGATATTTTGCTCTGCTGCGGGAAGGGTGCAAGTGAGATTTCTTGCCTTTAGCGATCTCGGTGTTAAATGTAATTCTAGCGGTGTTATGGAGTAAGTGGTTGGCGTTCAACAAAATATACACAGGATGTTGAAAACCAACACACCACCTGGAAACACTGGTGTAAATCCCGGAGAGATGGGGGGGGGGATATATCCCTCTCACTTTTCGAGGAGGGGGGGTGGCCAGTACAATCATTGATAAAATTGCAATACAGTAAGAATTTCTTCTGAAATGCCTTTAAAATGCTTAAGATCGTTCAATTTTAGTTCTAAAATGCTCAAAAGCTCCCGTTCGGTTGCTTCGCTCCCTCGCTTGCACTTTCCCTCAATAATTTGAACATTTCGGCCCAGGAAAATTCCTGCGTATGGCCTTGGTTGAAAGGTAGTCTCCACTGCATGATAGTATAGTTATAATCAATCATTTTGAAGATGTGTAGTTCCTCCGTTTTTTGAAATGGTTTTAGAGTGTAGTATTATACTGGCAGAAAGAGACCAGCAATCTCAACTTCACGAATTAAAGTACGCTGCAGGATCGGGGGATATATCCCACCACTCTTCGGGAAGGGGGGATTATCTGTACAAATATACCCTCACTATTCAATAAAAAAAAATCGTGTTTTTATTCAATTTATTAATAACAGTTATACAATTTTAAAATGCCAAAGATATTGTTATTATCCAGATGTTTCCGATGTTATACATATATTATAATATTTCTTATTCATGTTCATTACTAGTTTTCCATCGGTCCAAATGGACATTGTATCCCTATTCCTATTTAGTGCACTGATAACGCAAAATGAAGGCCTAATAAAACATCGTATCTTCAACAAAATAAAGAAAACAAACTCAGATATTTTGATGTGAGGACCTAAGGAGCCCACCCGAGACTGTACAGTATCTATCAAGATGACAGTCTAATACATCGTTTAAATGGTCATAATATTTTGCTCAGAATTTAACAACTCTTTAAATAAATGTTTAGGATTATTCCAAATCATGTGCTCTGGGGGTAGGAGGATGGATAATGTTCCCAGTATTCCAGGAATGGCGGGTATCCACTGCCTTTTTTACTTGTCATAAAACCCCTAAAAATCTTTCCTTTCTACACTTTTTGACAATTACGCTTTTGAATCAAGAATCATTTGTATCAAAATGATCCCTTTAATGAGTGCCCCTTTTTATTTCCATAATCGTTTTCTTCTCAGATAAAAACAATTGTCAATTATTTCACCTCTGATAAGCCTCACCTGTGACAATGACCCTTTTAACATGTTAGAGGCACCCGTTCTAATTTAACTACCGCTATACCGCCTTTCGTTAACTGATACTAATTGTTCTTAAAATGCTCCCTTTCCTCTTAAATTTGTGCCCCGAATTTGAAACGACTTAGCGCAACTTACTTTAATTTCTATATTAATATTTGATATATTATGTTTGAAGTTCTTTTCAGCCTCTGAATCTGAGACATTTCAGAAACATTTTCCCTTTTTATAAGATGTTACTGGACACCATGCAGTCTCACGGGTTCTAAAAATTGTATCGCTCGCTTCGCTCGCTCGGGCATTGATATAGGCCGTGAAAACCCAACTGCAAAATTTTATGCTATGGTATTTACTGTTTTTATATTACAGGAACAGATCGAGAAACACATTACGTGAAAGGTCTAAAAGTTAATCACAATAAAAGTTATATGCCAATGTTTAGAGATAGTGGTATATTTTGCACGTTGCAGGTGTCGTATTTTCAAGAAATAACCCTTGAATTGGGGGAGTCCCCAAAATTTGGACATTTCATCGATCATCCCCACCCCCACTCCTCTGACAGGATTTACGCCCATGACACAACCAAATGAAATGAAATAAATTGTCTTGAAATTTATGATCTTTTAGCTTTATAAAAATACCCAACATAAGTAGGTTGTATATGATTTTCATATAATAAAAAATAATAATGTTCACATGGACCATTTTTTGAGACACGCTACATGTAGCAGTCTTCTCTCTAGATTTATTGCTCCAATTAATATCCGCTATCTGTCACTCACCCCCGGATATTTATTCTTCTCGTATAAAAGGCGCGATGTCGAAATGTTCATGATTCTTTGTATCCGTATTGTAGTTGTCATGGTTACTTGCTTTTTCTCCTCGAACATGCTGTCATCCAAGACATAAATAAATTCATAAAAAATTGAGGACGAGCTCCAGGGGAAAAAGAGGTCAGGGCGGCCCCACGGGGGGGAGACAGGCGGCGGCCCATAAATTTGTCCTGACAATTCATTTTATTCATTTTATAGATGATATTTACACGTGAATTAATGTCCCCTGGACAACAATTTGATTACACAAGAGTCCACGTGGAGAAATCGGAATGTTCCCTCATTGAATCATTCATATAGAATTTTCTTATTTCTATCAATTTAAATACAAAGTCATGTATAAGCAAAATGCAATATACAAAATATGCTCTTTTGGTTGTTGCCATAATGTTATACATTGCAATTGTATTATACAAAATTAATATCTCGATTCTCGAAACCAATATAAAATGTGAATAATATTTGAAATTTAATTGAAAAGAGTGATGCATTGAAATGCAAGCTTGTACTCCAATTCCCTCAAAACAAGTTAAAAAGCCTGATTGTGTTATAAATTACATCTCATTTTTTTTCTATTTTACAAAGCAATGCAAATTGATCAATACGATTTCAAGACGAATTCTTATGCTCGCTATGGCTGTTAACAGCGAGCCTTTAAAGGTAAATATCATGATTAGGGTAGTCCTCTGCTTGGGTGAAACTATTCTAGAATCAAGTCAACTATGCAAGAATTCTACTGTGAAAATTTTGTGGTCAAAACTTGGTTCGTTCTAAAATAATTTCCACCAGTATACCTTGTGACAGACAAATCTGTCGTGTAGCTTTCTATGTAATCTATATCTATTGGGGCTTAAGAGAAACAAAATGCGCGTATGTTTATGCTTGATTAGGCTTACGTAAACAAATTCAAAATATATCCCTTCCTTCCAGCTGGTGTATAATATCCATTTCAACCAGTTTGGTTTGAGAGGCATTCTTATTTCTCCCAATCATGTCACAGCCCTTTAAGATATCTTCTTAACCAAAATGTGTGTTATCTTGGCGTCAAAGAGTGTAATTGTGCGTGGTGACATTTTGTCAGGGTTTTTTAATAACAAGCGCACGAATTCGAGCATGAACCGCTGCTCTCTTCACTTTTTGTACCACA